>JAJQXH010000027.1:312500-470000 GCA_022343465.1 Oscheius sp. G VE-2021 | reverse complement strand
TCACCTGCCTTCTCGGTAATCCAGATAAATCCTATTCTTTTCAATCGACAGTTTAAATTTTCACTTAAAAAGCTTTAAAATGAAACTGGAAATGGGAGTGTGTGTCTCGAATTTTCGTTTTTTTTTACAATTTGAATATGTTCAGTCGTTTTCAGCGTTTTGGTTTGTTCTTGGAAGACTGGCCATTCTCATTTCTTTGAAACTCGGCGGTGGGGTGTCCGGTGCTATCCACACCATAGGAATCTTCTGTTGGCTGCCAGTGCTTTGTTGTAATTCTGAAACTTTTGTAAGGAATGAATATCGATTGTTTGTTTTATTTTTGGACTCGGGTTACAAAAAGTTGCTTTTTACCCGAAAAAAGCGATTAAAATTTTTTTGCAAGAGTTGTGGACTGAATTTGTTGTAAAAAGCGGTGTTTGCTTTTTACCCAAGTAAAAAAGCGACTAAAATCGCTTTTTTCTTTGAGTAAAAAGCCAAATTAGTAGCTTTCTTCTGATGACAAAACAAATATTCGTCATTTTTCATTGATATCGATCAGTCAATTTCAGGAAATGTTGAGAGTTTTCTCCAGAAAACTGTGTTCCCTGTGGACTCCTGAGAAATACAAAAGGAACGTGTTGGATGGAGCGGTCACTCTGTGTGTGAATCCAAAGAAAAGCGGTGTTCCCTATGAATACTTTTATTTGTCGACTGAATGCCGCAAGAAGGGAATGGTAAAGTCTTTATGGAAACAAATCATTTCACTTAGTTTTTAGAACCCCCGTGAACTTTTTACTCCAAGTGAAATGAAATGGTTCGTGGAAATATTTGAGGAAGGCATTCCCAATTTGGATGATCAGGTTTGTGTGTATGTGAGTATGTGATAGTGATGGAGTGTGTGTGTGTGTGTGTGTGTGTGTGTGTGTGTGTGTGTGTGTGTGTGTGTGTGTGAGTGACTGATTTTCTGTTTTAGTTCACGCGCATGTCGACGCTCTCCTGTGAGATTGGCGCTATCATCCGAGCTTATCGTTCGGGAATAGAATTTCTAGAGGAAGATATAATTAAACACGAAAAGTCACTGCAATTGCCTTGGAGAGAACTAAAGTGCGGACAAGGATTTTGGGATATGAATGACACTTTGAACTTGTACATGTACCTAGAACCCGAATTTCCAAACCCTTTCGCCAATGATTTGCGAGCTGTGCCTCAGAGAGAGTGAAAAGGAATTTGGGAAAAACTTGTATCCCGGTAAGTTTGAATTTTGAGACAGAGAGAGAGAGAGAGAGAGAGAGAGAGAGAGAGAGAGAAAGAGAGAGAAAGAAACAGAGAGAGAGGGAGAGAGAGACGCTTCCTTCAGATGACCTAAAATTCAAACCCATTGACCCCTCTATTGCCGTAAGAGTGGAAAATATTACTTTTCTTGAGTTTGCTTCAAAATGCCCGCCGTTGGGTGTGGAAGAAGACGTTAAAGCTCTCCTGGCCTACTTCAGTTACTCCCAAGCCTGTCGTAATTTTTCTCAGGTAACCGACCTTTTCTCCTCATTTAATTTATTCAAGCATCCCTATGCCCCTGTTTCAATATGAATTTCTTCGATTAGATGAGTGGCCTCTATTTTTTGGACGATTAGAAGCAGTAGTGAGTTGTTTTGCTTGCTGATGTGGATTTAAAAATGCATTTTCAGGTTCTTCATGCCTTGGGAACGAAAGAGTTTTCAAAGATAAAAGTGATTCGATCAGCAATTGAATTTTTGGAAGAGGAAATAGTTGCGAATTTAGTAGACACACAGACGGTGTGGGGGCAATTTAAAGAAAGTGGGGCATTTTCAAAATTGGACGATTTGGTGAAGGATCAAGATCGAGGTGGGTTTTCAATCTCACGCATACTCATTCAATCACTTACTCACTTACTCTAACTCACTGACTCACGTTCAGATCTGCCTAAGTACCCTTCTGACATTCGCTCGGTTCCACTATCTCACACTTGGTGGACCGCTTCTGAAAGAATTGCCAGCATCCAGAAATTTCCCAAAGGAGGAAGTAAGTTTCCCTATGTCTCCAAATCGCTGTTTTCCAGATGTAACATTGGCACCATTCAAACCTTATGAAATTGACGACCTGAAGGAAAATATGCTGTGTTGCCTTCTGAAATTCGTGATTTCTCAAAATCAAACAAGTGGTTTGGGATTTTTTGAATACTTTCATGCGTTTGCTTCAGAAGCCCTGACATACCAAAAGGTAGCTTCGAATTTTTACACTAATACATATTTTAGGATCCGATAACATTCTTGAGTGACGATGAAATTGACGAAATCCAGACGCAGTTACGATTAGCCTTACCAATGTTTTCGAAGGTAATTATCTTTCAGTATTGATTTCTTCCGTTCTTTTTCTGCCTATTTTTTTAAATCTTACCCTAAAACGCTTTCAGTTGGCGTCTGATCTACCTCAAGAAGAAAAGGAAGACTTTCTTTGTGTCTGTTCTGGAATGGATCTACTGGGGGAGCATTTCATCGGAAGAAATCCTGATTTACAGCAACTATGGACTGAATTTGTTGTGAACACTGGTGTTGAAGAGAACATAAGCAAAATGTTGAACGAATAAAACATAAAGTCTTTAAGATGTGTTTGAAAAACTTGTACCTAAGGTTTATAAAAGAAAGGCACAAGGAATTGAAGACATAGAGAGATAGAGTAAAGGTGTGGAGAGAGAGAGAGAGAAAGACAGAAAGAAAAGAGAGAGATGGAGAGCACTATAGAACCGGCTTTCGTGGTGAGACCTCATCGAGAGCTGTGGCCAACGTCAGATGGCCACAGCTCTCGATGACCACATTTTCAACGATGTCACTAAAATAGCAATCTTTATGAAATCTTTATGATCACACCGGGAGGCCGCAACTAAACAGGGAAATCGAAGGAAATCACCAAATTAGAAAATTTCAGTCGCTTACTTTTCGAGATTTGGAATACGCTAATGTAACCAAGTCATTTCAAAGGTCCTCTTCCCAGATGCGGTTTTTCCTTTTCTTTCTCTTCCTTTTCCCTCTGGCTGACTCACTTTCGTGTTTCAAAGGTTAGTTTTGACTCAGATGCATTCTAGGTGTTGTTTAGGGCAAGTAACTCTCAGCAAAGCCACCGAAGAGTATGAATTTTCTGATTTCTTGAATGTGGACTGTCCGACGAGGCACAGTTGTGGCAGGTGAGTGATTTCTCTCCCTCTCTCTCCCTCTCTCTCTAACTTCCAATCAGAATTTCAGGCAAAACAAGAGCTACGAGAACACAGATCTCTGGGACTACGGTTGCATCAGAAAGTGCAGAGGTCGTTCGGCCATCTTCTGTTGTCAGGAGGATTACTGTAACTCCGACTGGCAGGACCTCTACCGAGAGGCCCTTGGACCGGAGGAGATTCCCATGGTCAACGGAGACGCAGAGATAGACAACGAAAACTTTGGCAAAATCTTTGTTAAACCCCGTCTGTTTGATGAAATTCCCGCTGGAGATGAATTCAAACAGCTGGTTTTGGAAGATGAAACTGAAGAAAATTGAGTTTTCAAATTCAACAATTCCACGTTCTTCGTCATTTTGGCTGGGATTATGTCTGCCGCTCTGATGTTCGTAATCGCAGGCCTCATTTTGCTCATAATCAACTAGAAGTTTCTGAAAAGAGATGGAACAGTGAAATATCTCGTTAAATAAAGTATACCGATTGATTTTTTTTGTTAATTTTGATGATTTTGGATTCTTTCATCACTTTCAGCCGCGCGCCACGGGTTACTATAGCGCAGTCTAAACTTGAAACATTAATCAATCGGATTTCAGGAAGAACTATTTTTTCAGTAAAACGCATTTTGTGGTATTCACCTTATTTGCTGGCTTTAAAAAAGCTATCGGACCCATTGTCTAGTTTTGAATTTGATTAAGGGACCATCAGCCTCCTTTTTAAATGAGAATGGCTGTTATGCTAATCTCTCTCCCATTTCAATTAGGGTGATTATTTCCAACACTCAACCAAGCAACGGTTTTACATAAAATAAGATGGGCATTTCCAAAGGAGGCTGAAGGTCCTTTTAAGCTTTTTCCTATGCCGTTGCAAAAATAAGCGAAAAGGAATCCAATAAATCAAGAAAGACATATGATTTGTATTTCTCGATGACCATCCATTTTATTTCGCTTATCACTTCTTCTTGTCTGCCCCGAAGCACTCGTTCCCTCCGATTCCAGCCAGCGTCTGATAGTTGGGATCGTGGGTTCCTGCCTTCTGCCCAGCATTAGCTGGGGCCTTCGGAGCAGCAGGGCCGCCCTTTTTGTCCGCTCCAAAGCAGTCCCCTCCCACTCCAGCCAGCGTCTGATAGTTCGGGTCGTGAGTTCCTGAAGTTCGCTTGAAGAGCAACTACTCTGCTGGTTACCGGCCATGCCCCCTCCGGCGGGGGCCTTCGGACCTCCGGCTGCAGCTCCGCCCTTCTTGTCCGCTCCGAAGCAATCTCCCCCCACTCCGGCCAGCGTCTGGTAGTTGGGGTCGTGGGTTCCGGCCATTCCTCCCGCGGCAGGGGCCTTGGGCCCTCCTCCTCCGGCCGCAGCTCCTCCCTTGTTCTTGTCGGCGCCGAAGCACTCACCCCCGACTCCCGCGAGAGTTTGATAATTGGGGTCGTGGGTTCCGGCCATTCCTCCCGCGGCAGGGGCCTTGGGCCCTCCTCCAGCGGGGGCAGTTCCCTTGTTTTTGTCCGCTCCAAAGCAGTCCCTTCCCACTCCAGCCATCGTCTGATAATTGGGGTCGTGGGTACCTTCAAAGGTCATGGTCCATTTTCAGTCAGCTGCACTCACTAGCCATTCCTTTCTCCTTTGCTGGAGCCCCTTCAGTCCCTCCGTCAGGACCTTGCTCGGTGGTACCTCCGCCGCCGCCCGTCTCTCCAGCCTTATCGTCGCCCTTCTTCTTCTGGAAAGTACAGATGACTTTCGCTTGTAAGGAAAGCTCACGCCGCCGCATCCGAGAAGTGCAATGGAAGTTATGGAGGCCAGGATGAAGGGGAAGGAGTAATGTAGGAGACTGATCGTCAAGTCCGCTTCCATGTAGAGAGTAGAGCGACCACACGACGAGTCGACTGAGGGAGAAATGGCTCAGACGGATGAGGGACACTCACGTTTGAATAGACAAAGGCGGGATTTGCGCATATGCCAATTACGTCTGACGTGCAGATGAGTGTTCTAAAAAGACCATCATCCTCCTTTTTGAAATGACCATCGCTGTTATGCTATTTCACCCATTCCAAATAGGATAATTATTTCCGAAACCGCTCCAAGCAACGGTTTTTCCCAAATGGGCTAATTAGCATAAGATTATCCGTCGAAACAATAGGCCGCTCTACCCACTTTTGGCAATCAAAAACCGCTTTTTAACAATAGGCCGCTCGACCTGGTTTCTTGCAATTTCAAGCCTCTTTTTGGCAACCAAAGGCCGCTTGACCGGCTTTTTGGCAATTTAAGGTGCTTTTTAGCAACCAAAAGCCGTTTGAACCTCTGCGAGACCTTGACTTTTGGGTTAGACCCACTGGGGCTTTTTGACACCTGCTACCCACTGTCCAGCATTGGGCCCAATTCAGAGGACCCCTACAGTTGCGTACCTGTTTCTTAAAGCTCTAGTTTTGAGTATGTCGTTAAAATCATCATTGTGTATAAAGTTTTTATAAATATACAGGGAGGCCACACCTAAAAGGGGAAATCGGTGATTATGTGAAAGTGAATTTTTTTCGATCTTACGATCTTACGGGCCATCTTGTTTAACCTAATCAGAATCGTACCTTCCAAAGCGCATAGATCTTCGTTCTCTACTTTGCATAACTTTTGTAACTAAATGAACTTATAGTTCCATTGAAGACCTGCTGCCGTATATTCTCGCTTTCCATTACAATTTGTATCTGAAAGTCGTCGTTGTTTTACTTTGAGGTTGTTTTCAGGAATGTGGCGCATCTTCATTAGAAACTGTTCCTCTATAAACAAACACAAAAAGAAGCTGTTGGAGGAAGTGACGTCATTGTGCGAGAATCCCAAACACACCCGTTTTCTTTGTGAATACTTTTACTTCTCAACTGAATGTCGAATTGCACAAAAGGTGGTGTTTTTTATTGAATGAATCAATGTATCCTTCAGATTCCAAATGAAATTTTTACGCCAAGTGAAAAGAAATTCTTTCTCGGATCGTTTAAGAAGGGCATGGGCAATTTAGATGTGCAGGTTAGTTGAAAATGTTGCACGTTTGAAAACGTGCGTGCTTGCGTGCGTGAGTGAGTGATCGTGTGATCGTGTGAACGTGAGAGAGTGAGCGATACCTCCTTCCTTCAGATGACAGAGTTATCCGAATTGCCGGTTGAATATGGCAATTGCATTCGAGCCGGCCGTTCCGCCGTTGAATTCCTCGAAGAAGACATAGTCTCAAACTACGAATCATTCCGATTGCCTTGGAGAGAAATGAAATGCGGACAAGGGCTATACGAAATGAACTACCAACTGAACATGTTCACCTACTTAACCCCTGAATACACGCTCATTCCTTGGGATTTGAGAGCAGTGCCAAAAAGCCATTGTTGGTGGGACTACTGGGATTTCAAGCACAGTGAAGAAGAGTACGGAAAACGAGTCTGCCCAGGCAAGAAGCCACAAAAAGAAACAAAATGGATATAGCTTCAGAAGAATTAGATGTGAAACCCATTGTTCCAGCCATCGAAGTCGGCGATGCCCAATATGATTTTTCTAGCAAATTAGAAAAGTGTCTTCGGCCTTCTGTCGACCGAGACGTGAAAGCCCTTTATTCTTATTACAATTACTCCCAGGCTTGCCGTGAACTCTTCCAGGTAATATTAATGAAAGCACTTTTAAAACTTAAATTAAAATTCTTCAGCATCCGTATGCCATGTTTGCCTATAACAGTTTGAAATTGGAGGATTGGACAGCTTTCTTCGGGAGATTGGATCAAGTGGTTAGTTGCTTAAGTAAACTGTAGCAATTGCTCCCATTTTTCCAATGCTATTTCATAAATATAATTCTTGAAATTTTTATTATTTTCTTACGACCCATTTTCTCAAATTTTGTATCAAACTGAAACAAGTAGCCAAAAGAGTTAGCCTTTTTGCAAAATTTGGTTTATGGTTTTTTTTGTTTCTGTGGACTTAAACTTACTTTTTAATTATCATATAATACATATAAATAGTCTTGTGGCACTTTTAAGAAAATCGCGTTTTCAGATTTTGAAGCGTGGCGGAGCGCAATACGGGTTACTGTAGCTTCATGAAAAAGTCGACTTTAAAGTGCCATGTGATAAACCGTTCGATTCCAAATAACATTTTGAACAATTTTCTAAACTTAGTTGATTTCCTTATCACGAAGCAAGATATTAGTCACTCTTTTCATTGGTTCAGATTTTCACTTAAAAACAATTAAAACTCTAAATTGAAAAAAAGTATCCGCGGATTGTGGATATGTTGTAGGCAATCCAATTTTATACAGCATACAGCCTTAAGAGCAGAAATCTGATCAATATGAAACAAAAACACGAAAAACAGGTGACGACTGCATATTTTTTTGAACATTTTGGTATTTTTGCCTCCGAACTGCCAAGAAACACCTTAGATATTGTATTTATGACTTAAATTTTTTGCTGATTTTTGCTCAATTGAATTGTCTTCTGAAATCTCTTTCTGAGAGAGATGGTAAGTTTTCCATAAATTTTCAGCAGCGCCTTTTTTAAACGTTCAAGATTTCAGACGTTCCAACACGCACAATCGACCTAAGCTTGGTTCCACTGTCCCACACTTGGTGGTCTGCTTCCGAGAGAATCGCAAGTGACCAGAAGTATCCAAAGGAAGGAGGTTTGCTAACCGAAAGTCTTAAAATCTTTGTTTTCCCAGAGGTTCAACTACGTCCATTCACAACTTTTGACATTGAAGATTTCAAGGCTTCTATGCTCTGTTTTCTTGAGAAATTCACAACGCATCAGGATCAAATCAGTGGATTGGTCTTCATTAGATTCTTTAGTCTTTTTGCTTCAGAAGCTCTGAAGTATAAGAAGGTAGTTTCCAAAAAAAAACGAAAAGTATAATAGTTTTGCAGGAACCTTTGAATTTTTTAACCGAGGACGAATCGGCCGAACTTTTTAAACATTTGCGAATCGCTATTCCTTGTTTTCACAAAGTACGTCAAAACTGTTATAAACCTGTTGCTTTTTCTATTTTCAGCTTATTTCCGAAAATTTATCCTTGAACGAAAAGAATCGGCTTTCCCTCGTTTTCTCTGGAATGGATCTCCTGGAGAAATACGCCGTCAGCAGAATCCCTGGTCTTTGTGAATTGTGGACCGAACATGTTCTAAACAATGATATTATTCAAAGAATGGAAAAGATGTTTGTTCAGGAATCAAAGAATGAAGATGAAATTATGACATGTGTTCATTTTATTCTAAAAAGAAAAAAACGTGATTGCGTGGGGTCGTGAAGACATTAGTGAGCGAGGAAATGAGGGAGTGAGTAAGAAACGGGGAAAAGAAGTATGTATCGGAGAAATTGATTAAATTGGGTTGATTCATAATCGTATGTAAAACAGAGTACAATAGAAATGTTAGACCGCTATCAAAAGAGATCAAAAGAAGATTGAGTGGAAAAACTTGTAAAACAAAAAAAACCTGCAGGCGTAAAATGGGTTGAGCTTCATCGACTTCATTGATTGTGTAGTTGTCCATATTGAGTTTTATAGCCGCCGTATGATTGATGCAAGATTTTGAATTCCCGCACAGGTGGTTTTGGGGTTTCTAAAAGGGTCTTCCACTTTCTTTTGATCTCTTATGATGGCGTTATAACATTTCTAATGTTATTTTTATGCGTTACAACATTTCTAATGTTTTCTTTTTATGCGATGAAAAACCAAATTATCCACTCTTTTTGCGGCTCCCTTTTTCATATGAATTTAGGTGCTTAATGTTTTCAAGGCTCCTCCGATCTGCTTCCCTCCTCTTCCATCAAGTAAGTTATTTTTAAATTAGCTATAAAGGTTTTCCAAGGCGGTGGCAAATTTCGTAGTCCGTTTTCTTCAATCCAGCAAGAGACAGTACGGAGTGTACTGCAAAAACCGGGTCCGTTTCCTCAGGAATTCCATAAAGAGCAAGGCAATTTCGATTGGCAAACTTGAGTAGTTCTTCTTGAATTTGGGTGGGAATGGACAACTGTAGGTCCAAAATAGTGGTGCGAAGTAAAGAGATTTCTTTGATGAAACTGTCGATTCGTGAAGGGGTGGATGAACGATGGGAGAGCGAAGGCATTACAGCCGCACAGAGCGAGACAACGGGTGGGAATGAATAACGTAGGGGATCAAGTTCGGAGAGGCGAAATCCACCGCTCAGAGAACACATTTCGGTAGAAATGATTGCCTGGTTTTCCCGTTACAACAGCGAAATAGTGGACCACTTGCCCTGTTGGAACTTGTGTGGAATGAGATGTTTGTCCTACTGGAACCACTGCTTGACGCCCAGAAGTTCCCGGCGACTGGCGATCTTGCTGCTTTTCTCTTAGAAGTTCTCTTATTTTCTTATAAATGAACATGCTCCCCGAGTTAGAAGAGGTAGGAGTTATACCCTTCTCTCTTCGGCGAGATATATTCCTAGGAATGTATATTATATAATCGATTTCGCAAGGAATACATGAATGAGTGAATTAGCAGTCCTAATAATTAGCCAATAAAGCCAACAACCCTGAGTTTGTGAGGAGAGACAGTTTGACAATCTTCTCGTTTCCATCGTCTTGTTAGCGCACGCGCCACCAACAGATACCAAACGGGCCCCTTCTGCCAGGTCGAAGAGCAAAGGGGACAACCCACCTTTGGGTTGTCGCCTTTGCTCATAGAATTGTTTTTGTTTGACAAAAGCAAAGACGAAATTGAGAAGTGTGCAACTGAGAAATTGAGAATGCATGCGAAATTGAACCTATGATCTAAATCACTAACGATCCTATAGTGATCTTCCTTCCTGTGTTCGCTCACTGCCATCGCGTCCTCCAGCTCACACATTCCCATCACAGAGCCCCCATCCGAACATTTGACAACTGAAAAAGGGTTAACACGTTTAATGCCAATGAAAGGTATATCGAAGGCCTTCTTAGTCGAGGTCGATGGCCAGGCGGTCGTCGTCGAGGTCGATGGCCTGGCGGTCGCCGTCGAGGTCGATCATCAGGCCGGCGTCGCCGAATTCGCTGAAAAATAGAGAATTACTTCATTTCTTACGATATTACTTCGATAAATAGTTTTCTTTAAGTCTACTATAAATTGAACATTCTAAGGAAAAGCAACCCACTCTTCATACTGCCACTCGTTGCTCTTGGCGGGGGAGGGCGTCAAGGAGAGCTGCTCCCTCAGCGACATCTCCTTCCTCGGCTGGGCGGTGGCGTCCTTCTTCATCTGCGCCGCCTTCTCCTTGACGGACATCTTCTTCAGCTGCGTCTCCTGCTGCTCGCGCACTGTGATCGTCTTCTTGCCGTGGATGGTGCTAAATCAAGTGACTGTAGAAGAGTGACGTGGGAGATCTCACTTGGTCCCGCCGGCGATGATCGACTCCAAGGCGGTGTCATCTCCCTCGCTCTTCTTCTTGAGTTTCTCCGCGAGCTGAATCACTGAAAAGGGAGAAATATGGAGAGGAATGTACTATGGTCACAGATGTTGTAGACGATAAAACTCACGGATGTTCTTCTCCGTCTCCTCGGGGGCCGTCATGTCCGGTTTCTTCTTCGGATTGGGTACGGTACCCGATCTGCGCGGAGCAGGCCTCTTAAACACACGTTTATCAATTGAAGAAGGACAACTCAACCTCCTTCTTTTCATTCTTCGTCTGTGCCGGCACGGTGACTCCCTGGGTGATGAGCTTCTCGACCTCAGCTGCCATGACTGAAAAATCAATCAATTGAGTTCCACTTCTTCAACTGTCTTCTTCGTTGCGCTGCTCCATGCAAGCGCTGAGCAGCAGCTCGCGGATTCCAACAGCGGACAACCAGTACGTCACTTCGGAAGATACAAAATTTAAAGAAACGATACAAGGTGATTTTCTGTGGAAAATCAGCAGTGTATCGGGGAAAGATTGCACAATAAATAAATTTGGAATTTTGAAATGAAAAACAGCGGGATTTAAACGAAATCGTCCAGTTTGAAGCAGTTCGTAGTTTAAAACTGGCGGGAGGGGCCAGTGAACGTTGGTAAATTGCCATCTCACATAAAATTTAAAATTAGTTTAAAAATCTCACATAAAAATAAAATTAGGATGGAGCAACATATACAACACCTGAAATCATCTTCTCGGCCAGAAGCGGATGACAACCTCGCCAACAATCCATAATGACCGCCGGTGTACTTTGACCTCTGGAGTTCTGCATTTCTTTTGTCATCCTCTTCCTCTTTTTTCCCTTTTTAATTTAATTTCCTTTCTATTTTCATTTAAATTCGTTGAAATAACTATGTAAATGCCACGATGAACCCCTTTCTCAGCGTCCATCCAAAAATTAGCCCGAAATAACTACTTTTAAGCCTTAAATGCACATAATTCTAATTCTATAGGGAGTGAATTCTATCTTTTAGGTTGTCTAAGACGGCGAAGTTAGGCAGACTGCTAGGATTAGAATACGGCCGCTTGAAGCCACAAAAGCGCTTGGACCACCGCTGGAGGCCACCTCTGCTGTCCTCCTGGCCGTTTCCTGCAGAATTCTAGGATAGTAAATGTCGAATTAAGACTTTATTGGCTAATAAATCCATAAAAGCTTCTATTTCCAGCCGCATTCGCCATAACATTTGAATAAGGGCAGTCGCTGTTTCTTTAGAACTCATTGTCGACAACCAAGACATGTCTCTCTGTCTCATATGTAAGAATAAGGCCTTCTGACGGCACATCTAAGCCACATCACTCTCTTTCCAGTGGTATTTCTTGTCTTTGGATAGCTTTCCCTCAGGCCACACCGGCCACAGCCCACCCCTCTTGAGGCCACAGGGCATTTCTCTCCCGGATCACACCAGCCACTTCACCTGCTTGTCTTTCCCTAATCCCACTCTTTCTTTTTCCTCTTCTCCGTTATTTCCTGCGATTTCCACAATTGTCACTTCCTACACACTCGTGTCCGCGCTGTAGTTTGATCTTTGACCTCGGATCTCCCGCGCAAAGAGAAGGAAATCGATAGGATGTAGTATCGACTGCATTTGGGTCAACCAAATGAAATGAAATCCTTCATTTTTTTAAATGAACTGCCGGTTTTGCTTTTGCCACTGTCCAAGAATCATTGAACTCACGAAGGAAATGTAAGTAAACAATCAATTTCAGGGGTACCAGATCCTGGGCCACTGGTTTTAACGTAAAAGTTCACCCATCTCTAAATCCCGGTCTCTTGTCTATCAATTCGAAGTCTTTTCTCTTATTTTCTGGTCTAATCTAGTCCTTCTAGCTATAAAGGCCACAATAAATAGGGCAGTAAAAAGATTTGAGATATATTAAGAAGTGAATCCACTCTGATGGGCCACACCGACCGTAGGACCACCCATACTGGACTGGAATAGAAAAAGGACCACCCACGTGGGGCTGGATTGGGCTTAAGGGCTTAAAGGGGAAGGACCTCGTAAAATTGATTTTTCAAAATCTCGTTACAATTATTTCATCGAATAGATATCGTTTCCACGATTCTTAAACATACCCCTTTTATATGATTTGGACTGCAAAAGGGGCGCGTTTACACGGCCGTTTTACGCGTTTGCCGCACGTCAACACGGCTAGAGTGGGCGAGAGAGTGTGGGAAATGGGGAGACGCAGAGTTGGCGGCAATTCAAATGGTAATTTACCCAAATTTCAAGCGCTCCTAAATAGATTCATTATTATCCAAAATGGGTAAAAAAGGTATTTTTCGGAATCCTGGGAATGAGATTAAGACTTTTATCACAAAAACAGAAAAAATTATTTTTACGCGGTCCTTCCCCTTTAAGACCACAGGACCACCAATTCTGCGCTGAAATTGGCTTAAGATCACCTATATCGGAATTAACCACCCATTCTTGGCTGACAGGACACCCATGCTCGATTGGAATAGCCGCAAGACCAGCCACATTAGCCTGGACCACCCAATTGGCGCCGACAAGGCCGAGGACCACCCGTAACGTACTGGAATACCCACAGGACCACCCATTCTGCGCAAAAATGACCATAGGTAGAATCACATCTGAAAAATTCTCTTCCAAGGCCCTCTTCTTCGTTTCTCGTGACATCTAGGTTCTAGGATATTATCTCTTTGTGACTACCATCGTGTGATGCAGAAGCCACAGCTCCAAGACCTCCACCTCTCTTCTGTTGATGCCAAATTCTAATCGTGGTGACCACATCTGCCACATTGTTTCTCTTCTAGGACCACAACTGAGCCATACACTTGTCTTTCCTGGACAACAATAGCGTCTTCCATTTGTGAAATATGACAATTTTTCGGCTGTATTGTTTACAGCCGCTTCCTACACTTCACCTGCCCCAGATACCTCATCTCTTCGTTTCGGGTAGAATAAAGTCAGCTGTCACACTTTTATTCTTCTCGTGTCATAGGGCGAATCAACTGCATCCACGGGACCACCCATACTGCGCTGAAAGTGGCCTAAGACCACCCATATGGCACTGAACCACCCATTCCTGGCTGAAATGATTATAGGACCACATATGCTAGACCAGAATAACCACAGGACACCCATACCGGGCTGAATTGGCCTTAGCGTTTATAGGACCACCCATTCTGTAGCCAAATCCGTAAGACCACCCATTCTGTGCCCAAATGGCCGTAGGGCCACCCAGACTGCAGTGAAGTAACTAATCTGCCATAAGACCACCCGTATCGGACTGGAATAGCCATGCGACCACCCATTGTCAGCTGACATGACCACCCATACGTATATATATATATATATATATATATATATATATATATATATATATATATGTTACAGTACCCTAAACCACTCAAAATAACTAATCCCTCTTTTCTGAAGTAAATGGTCCCTTTCAGGCCCTCCCTCCAACTCTCTCTCTCTCTCTCTCTCTCTCTCTCTCTCTCGCCCTCGATCTGGGAGCCACCGGGACGACACCATCGTCATAAGTCTGGACCTCTTCCCCAGCACCTTTTCACCCAGGAGAGTGTTCCCTGTGAGGGTCCTACCTCCTGGTCTTCCGCCTTCTGCCGTGGATCCGGAATGCGTGGCTTGTCGTGCCACAAGGGCCCTACGCTGGCTCTGGACTCCTCGCGCCGGGTGATTCATGTGAGTTTACCCAACCCTCTTAAGAAACAATGAGTTTGATCTAGGAACCTTAGAGTTTCCTTATTAAACTCGTGATTTTCAGGCCTGTGAGGTATGAACCCCGGTTGCCGTCCATCCAGACATGCGCCCTCCACACTGGACCTGATCCCCAGTGATCTCCTCAACAGGCGTCTGATGTGACGCCACGGAGCCGTCTTCTGAAAAAAAGTGAACTCTCCTTCTGCCGATGTCTCTCCTGGCCATCTCCTCCTCTCCTGTTGATATCTCAAGTGGGTTTCCGCCATTTCCTAGACTACAATTTAACGTGGTAGAGGCAATTCTCAGTAAACGCGACATTTCAGTGCCTATGATCTGCTGCCAGGACCGCCTCCTCCGACGCCACGACCTCCTCTCCACAACAGAATCGCCTTCTCCTCGGCTGGCATGTCTCCTGCGTGCGGATCCTCCTCTTCTAAGCCTTCTTAAGTGAGTTTAGGACCATCTTCCTGAGCCATTGATTTCGGAGGGGTCAAGAGAACAGTCAAGGAACAATGTTCCCAATGGGCCTCTGGCAATTCTTCTTAAAAACAAACCTAGTCATTCCCATAATTGGCCGTGATGGGCGTCCTCTTCCCTTCATCCTCCTGTCGCGTATTCTCTCAGAACTTCTCCGGCTAGTCTTCAGAATCCCTAAAATTGCTTATTAAAATCGATAAAAAACAGTTAGCCCACCTTTCATCCGATTTGGTTGCCCTTGGGAAGGGAAAAGGCGGTCGAAGAGGAACGGTGAGGCAGATGTCGGCCTGAAATGACGGGATAAGGAAAGAGTATAGTTTAGATCAAGTCACACGGGGCTCGTAAGAGATTTATGCTGACAATAAGCCAGCTGGGTTACGGTATCTTCCACCGGGCATACATTACCCCGGTATCCTGTTCCAAAACTGTAATTCCAATCTATAATTATGAAAACTTTATTTTCAGATTTTGCGATGACAGCAGCTGGTCTCCATTCCGAGGAAGACCTTGTCTTCGCCGCCTAGATGTCCATCTGATCCTCCTCTGCGGTGGCTTCCGAAGTGAGTTTCTGCCAATTTTACCGGCTTTGAAATGGACAAGACAGCGGTGATCCCCAGAAAATAAGGCACTTTCAGTCGTCGACCCTATGCGACTCCTCTGGTTACAAGGAATGTGGCAGTCGACGAAGAGCCGAAGAAGGATCTCAGACAGAAGACGTACTGAGGCCAGGACATACGGATCTCCCAAGAGAAAACAACGGACGGAATCCCTTAGAAGATGCCACGGGAACCAAGGTCCCCTCCACCGCCAGAAGCCTCAACAGTGAGTTTTACTTCGAGTTGCGAGAAGATTTTTGCCTAGAACTCGCTGGAAGTTGCCAAAACTATCCATTTCCAGACGAATCGGCCACTCTTCCTAGCCTGAGCTCCAGTCGCAGTCAAACGCCTACGTCACATGGGCTGACTACGTTTAGAAGCAGTACGTCTTCAAAAGTGGACGCAGCGTTCCTTCCAGTTAGGGCACATTGGTGAGTTCTCTTCCTCTGATTTCCCCCCTCCACTGCGGCCAGAAACAATCGAGATCATTTCAGATAGTGCGGAACGATAGAAGGAATGAAGCAATTGGAGATGATAGTAGCAGATGCGAAGCCGAAGAAAGACATTGGAGACTGACGTCTAGCCGTCGCCCGTCACTCCTCCTCCAGTGCTTTCCAAGACGGCCATAGCCAAGGTCACCTGGCTCCTGCGATTTTCGACGATTCTGGGCTCCACGACGCAGTTAGTCTCCTATTAGAAGATGTTCTACCTCTGGTCACAAGGAATGTCGACGAAGAGCCGAAGAAGGATCTCAGACAGAAGAAGCCAAGATGGAAGATACGAATCCCTCAGAAGACGCCACGGGGAACCACTGTCTCCTGCACAGTCAGAAGCCTCAACAGTGAGTTTTCCTTCGAGATGCGTTCAAGATTTTTGCCTAGAAGTCGGTGGAAGTTGCCAAAACTATCCATTTCCAGACGAATCGGCCACTCTTCCTAGCCTGAGCTCAGTCGCAGTCAAACGCCTACGTCACACGGGCTTGGCTACGTTGTCCGTCTTCAGAAGCTGGAATCTGGAAGAAGATAGTAGCAGTCGAAGAAAGAGTCTAGCAGTCGCCCGTCACTCCTCCTGCCTCGAAGAAGGCCACTCCTCCGGCCACGGTCACCTTGCTCCTTCCGCTCAACCCAGCTGCCACAAGGGAGATCCTCATTGTCTCATTTTCTCGCCATATCTCATCCGATGTCATCTAGACTATCTGGAATGTGTGACATCCTGTCCGAGTACTACTTGATCCGGTTGTGAGGAAGAAGGCGACGAAACAAGAAGCCAACTCTCAAGTGACGAAGGAGGTCTACATGCCAGCGCAGAATGGCCAAGTGAGTATTCTCCCAGGGTTCTCACGGGTCGTGTTGGTCCATTCTGGTAGAAATTATAACCATACGACCAAGGTTCGATCCCAGTCGGTGAACTTCTTCTTTTCCCGACCAATTGACTAATACGGTATCTAGAAAGGTCCGACCTGTGATTTGAGAATCATCCTCTTATTTCCCTTCTCCACCGCTGCAACAGAGGTCATTTTCAGGTCAAATTGTCCAATCGAAGAGCTACAGGATTACTGTAGACGAAGAGAAGTGCAGTAGCGAGAAGGAGAGACTCCGAGCGTAAGAGGGAATGAAGATCTAGCCTCGAATACTGCTGATCCGAGAGGACCGATGGGAGACCGACCACAAAGTCTCCGAAGCAGAAGGTCAGTGGGTTCAGACAGACGCCTACAACTACAACATAAACATGCGTTCTGACAACCATAGGCTGTCTCACTTTAGTCTCATTGAAACTCAAGAGCACCTCCCACGGCGGTTTGGAACCATTTGTGTAAAACATTGGCTTTAGCCGCTTTTTCCACAACATGTGTGGCTTAAATTGCTTTTCGAAACAACATCCGCTCTTTGACAGCCAAAAGCCGCTTGATCCGCTTTTTAAAGTAATTAAATGCCGCTTTATCTGCTTTTTTCCAGCAAAAAAGCAGAAGCATCTGCTTTTTGGAAATCAAAGACTGCCCGCCATGGTGGACAAGGTAGCTTTATACCTCCCCCGCCTCTCTCTCTCTCTCTCTCTCTCTCTCTCTCTCTCCCTCTCTGTAATACATTTGAATGCCTTTCGAACTACACATTGGTAGCCATTTGCTCGACATTAATGAGAAGCAAAGACTTGTCAACTAAACATCTAATTTCAGGTACGAATCCTGCGCGGAAACGTGAATGGAGGCAGCCGACCTGACACCGACGCCGAGAAGGGACTCCAAGCGATGGGCAGAAGAGTTGAAGACGCTCCGCCCGCAGAAGGTAGAAGGACAACAGAAGAGCGCCGGAGAGGAAGAACAGAAACAGCTGAAGCCTCAGAAGGAAGCCCTGAAGACTCGCTGAAGACAGAAGGCTATCGATGGCTGAAAAGACCACCCGATGTCAGAAGGCTAACGATGCCAATCTCTGCGGAGGTCATCAAGCGGTTCCAGCACATCGACTGGACTTCGGACGAATGAATACAAGAAACCTACAGTAATCCCTTGTCGTCACTTAGATGAAAGAACTCAGTAGAGTGAGTTAGTCCCCCAGAATGATCTAATGTGTTTCAGAACTACAGTATCCTGGATCAAAGCTGGGGACAAGCAGTCAGTGACGGCTACAGTAATCCTAAAGAAGATACGATGGCAAGAAGACCTCGACACGATGGCCGCAATTCTGGTGCCGGATGCAATATTCGAAGCGCCTACTAGAAGAACTAATTAGCACATTCCGAATACTGGATGCGAATCCGACTGAAGTCACGAGCGCCAAGACCTACAGTCAACCGAAGCCATACGTCTATAGGAGAAAGCTGATTTAAATAAGGTTAGTTGGTAAATTTTATAAATCTTAGATCAAAATGTGATATTCTATATCTTCAAATCCCTTACTGGCCAAAAATGGCTCAAAACAACTGTTTCTTTCCCCAGAAATTGAAACAACATTTTTGTAGTTTCAACTTAAGTTTCTGTTCTTCCTCTTCAACACGAGGAGGAGAATTTTAATACAATTTATATATTTTTATAAATCCTATTGATTTTTTAAATTATTGATCAAGTTATTTTAATTAAAAAGTCTGAAACGAGTGAAAAATAACAATTTTGGAAAAACACCGATTTTCGAAAATAGCTCGAAAAATGGTAAATTGGGAATTTTTCCTCATTTTCTATTCCAAAAGTCATTCAATAATTATTTTATTCATTTTTTGTGTTTAAATCTAAAACAAGTCCCATTTTCATCTAAAACGCGGGAAAATAAGGAAATTATTGACAGTCAGCTGGCTCGAACAGGCACTTTCTCAATTGAGGCTTCTTAAGTGTTTTTAAAGTTCTAAATCATTCTAAATAAAGTAGTAACCTTGAAATAATTATTAATTATTATTTGTAATGTTTAAATCTAAAACGAGCCCCATTTTAATTCAAATGAATAGGAATTGGGGAAAATAGTACCAGCCAGCTGGTTCGAAAATTCACCTCTACGGGGGAATTTAAGGCGTTTTTTGTTTTATTTTAAATGATTCTAAATTTTAAAAAAATAAATAAAATAAAGGTGGGAATTGACAAAATATGAGCCAGCCGGGTGGATACTATTCACCCAGCTGGCTCATATTTTGTTAAAAATTCACCACAAACGAGGATTCTATTGATATCTTCCTGCCGAATTCTGTTGTTTTCTTCTGAAATTCTCTTTTTTCCATTGTTTTTTAATAATTACATTTCTTTCAAGTACAGCCCAGTGTCACTTCTCAACTGAGGACTTCGCTGACCACACAAGGATCCTCAATTAAGAAAGGACGTCTTTAAAAACAGTGAGTTTCCTTAAATATCAGTTTATTGCCAACCATTCTGTTTATTTTAAAGATATTTCATTAATTCTAAAGGAAACGAAACCCTTTAAATTTTAGCTGTACCGAAAAATAGCAAAAATGATGCCAGCCGGCTGGTTAGAAAATGCCGTAAATTGACGTTTTGTCGTTTTTAATGATTTCAAATGGAGTAATGACCCTAAAATGATATTTATTATCATTTTGTATTGTTTAGATTTAAAATTAGGTCCTTTTAATCCAAATTCATGATAAAAAAGACAAAATAGTGCAAGCCAGGTGGTTCGAAAATTCCCTTTTTGCGGGCAATTTTTCTGCTTTAAGCTAAAAGGGGAATTTTAACTAAATAATTAAAAAGTGTATAAATTTAATGGAAATATGGAAATAAATTGATCAATAGAGGAGAAAACCTAATTTCAGAACTGAAGAAGGCAGCCATCTCACCAACACGAGAGGGAGAAGACCAGAAACGAAAGGAAAGAGGTTCTTGGGGTCAGTTTTCCCGGTTTCCTCATCTAATCCATCTTTTTAGACATTTAGAGAACCTCAAGTCTCACATCTATATGGGACTTTTGGAGAACCACATCAGCCCGCAGTCAAATGGGACTTTTGGAGAACATCAGAAGCCGGCAATCTCTCTAAATGGGACTTTTGGAGAACGCCGTCGCCAGAAAAGGCTTTTCGGAAGGGTGGAGTGTGGGAGGGTACCGAACAATAGTGAGTTTGTCTCAATATTCCGAACTTGCCATAATTGACACCCAATTGGCTCCTTCCTTCAATAGACCATCTATTTCAGATCTTCTTCTTGAAGCAAGACAAGAAGCCGCTACCTTCATTTTGAATGAAGACGTCGGCTGCGTGGAGAGCGAATCCCACGCCCTGAATCATTTACAGCACGGGAATGCTCGTCCGTCACGAGGGTTGGTTGTCTCCTTTTCTGTGCAATATTCCTTAATTTAGGCAACATCAACAATGCCTAGATGGACTGTGAGAGGAGCAGCAGGAAAAGGGCTATCTCACAGATTCGCAGGGTGGGTTTTCTTCGGGAGAGCCGGCGTTAAACTGAAATTCAGGCGGGTTTCAACCGCTCGTTCTGCAAGGAGGCGGCGGGTGGTTGGGTCTTTTGCCGAAGGGCTCCCTGCTCGAGTCTCGGCAGTCCAAAGCCACCCGCTGCCTCAGAAGCCATGGACTCATACTTCAACTGGAGCCATGGCCACGTCCACCCTTCCGCTCAATGGAGGGAGTTCGGAAGCACGAGCAGCCGGACCACGGACGCCAATCAACAAGTTCTGCCAGAACTTTACGGGTTTTCTTCTTCGGTGGAAGGAGACAGCAACTGCAGATAGGCCAATCTACGGCCTATCTGCAGAAATGGGGGAACCCGTGTACTTGGAATGTGAGTTTGGCTAGAATAAGAGAGAATACAGAGGACAAAATATTTAAAGTCCATACCTGATAACGCCAAAGGTTGCCGTATTCTAATGTTTAGTTTCAGTTTCCATTCTCCAGTTCTACAAGGTGAAGGGAACCAAGCAATTCTTGGAATCGTCTACTAGAAGCAGCCGGACGATTCTACGAGGGACCACAGAAGCCCTGTTAGAAGGGGAAATGGCTAGAGGAAGAGGTCAGTTTTCCAGGTTCTCCTCATCTAACTTCATGTTTTAGACTTTTAGAGAACCTCAGAAGCCTCGAGTCTCAGAATAGGAGACTCGTAGAATACTTATAATTCCCCGAATCGCCTACTAGAAGAAAAAGGAGGCAATGAGCCGTAATCAAAGAAGCTCATTTGATAAAAATCTGTCTCGAACGCCAAGAACTAAGTAAGCTAGAACTTAATTCATACGAATCTAATCGATTTTTCAGATTTTATTATAGTTCTCACCAAAGCAGCTACAGTAACCCTACGATTTGAAGGGTTACTGGTATGCAGTGTAAATAAATGGCTTGAGGAGGTCAGTTTCCACCCTTCCTCTTCATCTAATCTCAGTTTTAGACACTTCGAAGTCTAGAAGTATCCAGAATTGGGACTTCGAGAACACAAAGAGGGAACCACTGGGAAACGCTTGAAGACAGCCACTACGTCAATCGACTACTCAGAAATAAGGAGGAGTCTTTTTGATGAAGGAACAAGGAGTTATTGAGGTGGGAAGTTCTACTTTTCTCGTTTAAAGCATTCTCTTTATGAGACATTGCCTCAATTCCTATTTCAAATGTTTCAAGAGACTAAATACATTCATGATGTACTCAACATAACGAGTGCACAACAAATAACGACGGAGGAAAGGCCTAGGGGAGGATCTTTAGATGAGGTTGTGGTTCCAGCTAAAACTAAAATGCCTTCTTTGAAGTTCTAAAATATTTCGAATGCGCAATTTAATTTTCCATTCACCCAGGGTATCTGAAAACATTAGATTAGTCCTCCACAAACCTAGGGAAAAGTCGAATCTCCCTCCCCTTCAGTTTTATGGGTCTTCTGGGTTTCCTTCCACTAGGTCAAGGAGGCATTCCAAGGCTTCTTCTCTTCTCTTTTCCATGTAGAGAGGGAGATGGTTCGGGGCTTCTGGAAAATTGTAGATTATAGTAGTAACAACCTTCTGAAACAATCATTGAGCCCACAGGAACCGTTCTTCTCGCCAAAAAACAGGTTTTTTTCCTATTTTTGTTTATTTTCCGGCTAATCTCACCTTTTAGGCGCAATAGCCGGAAGTCAACGTCTCCTCCACTGGGACGTTTGGAGAACCCAGCCATCGGAAGGCCACTGGGGACTTTTGGAGAACTAGGCCGCCACTGACAGAAGGAGCACTTCTGAAACAAGTATTTTAATGGGGTTTGAAATGGTTCTTTTATTTGGGGTGGCAAAAATGAGAGAGAGAGAGAGAGAGACATAGAGGGAGAGCTAATCTCTCTTTTAGATTGAAGACCTCTAGTACTCCCCAAAGCCTAATCTCCAAGAAAGAAGAGGAGCTCTGGGAGACTATTTCGGCTCAATCAAGAAAGGCAGCAAGTCAATGAACCGGAAGAAGACCTCTGGAAATCGGCCTGGAAGAGGAGGCACGAACATGGAAGAAAAGGAATTCAAATAAGTGAGTTTTTGAAAGAGAGAGAGAGAGACTCACAGACAGAGAGGAGAGTTCATTTACTAATCGCGATTTTTCAGGGTTCCCAAACTTGAGATGAAGACCAGTAGAGAGGCACATTAAAATCGGCTAAAAATCTAAAAAAAAAAAAAAAAAAAAAAAAGCCCCGCCCCTACTGTGTTTTCTCTCCGTCACTGCTGTCTGCAGTGGCTCGAGGCGTCGCCAGGATGGTAGAGAGGCCAGAGACAAAAAAGCCCCTACCGTTCTGGCCTTCGTTTGCATACAGCGAAGAATGACCTCTCATCCAACTAGGGAGGTCTGAGGAGTCCCGGATCCACGGCGTAGGTGCTTCTTTTCTTCCCTTTCGGCTCCTTCCTCCGGCAATCACCCGAATTTGGAATTTTAGACGTTCAACTTCAAGCACTTTCGTCATCAATAGCAACGTCTTCAGTACGACAACTCTCCAAGGAAAAAGGAGGAATTGAAGACTCAAATAGTTGGTTTTTAGAATTTTCAGGGGTGGAACGGTGTTAACCGGGTACAATTGTCATCTCTACTTGTATCATTTGCTTATTGCTTTTGGCAGCCTCAGGCAGCTTCTCCTTTTTTGACAACCCCTTTAAAAGTCTCTAAGTTTCATTACTAAAGAGTGGAATTCAGCATCTTGAGGGCCTCGTGGACAACATTCCGACTACCTATCTGGTCGTCGCCACGTCTCTGAACCATATTCTGTCCGTCAACAACAATCTTGGAGCTTCTTTCTCCAAACTGACGCCCTCAAGAAGCATTTCCAGGAATCCTGAAAGGTTAGTTTCTCTATCTAAATGGCAACTGAGGTTGTTTTCTAGCTGATCATCCCGAACTTTGACTTATTCGGGACCTCTACTCCCACGAATTCTCCAATCAACTGGATCGCCCTTCTTCAACCATTTGGGACTCGACTTCGACTGCCCTTCTTCAATCTAAGGATTCCTGAAGGCCGCTGAAGCCGCATTCGGATCTTCCAGGATCTCTCGGATAAGGTTGGTTTCCCTTCAAAATAACAACTGAAGTTGTGTTGCAGGTGTTATAATAATCTTCAATCCGCCTGGAAAATCTCCCTACTTCAACAATTTTGAAGTTCTACCGTACTTCGATGTCTTCATCGCCACATGTGCTCTGCCTAGCAGGAGCCCCTGAATCCCATCTGAAGCCCCCTCGAACGCGCTTTCTTCAAACAATCTGGGGCTTCGGTTGTCTCGACATCAACACATCTACAATCGCTGGACTGATGCCACTGAGGCACCTGATGTTCCAGGATCTCCCATCAAAGGTTAGTTTCCGTCCATAGATGACAAATAAGGTTGTATTTCAGCTGAATCGCCATTTTCAACCCCTCAACCCTTCTTCTCAAACCATCGCCATCAAATAAACCGGGATTTCCTGAAGGCCACTACACAACTGGCACTTCTTGGAGGGCAATTCAGCTTTGCAATGAGGTAGTTCCCCCTATGAACTCTCCAATAATCCAAATTTCAGCTGAATCCGAAGCCTCCAATCGCCCTTCGGATCATCAACCACTGGCGGCCCCTGTTCCCGCAACCTGCCGCCCTCCCTTTGAATTCAATGTAGCAAAGGTGCGAAATTATCCCTTTTTGTGACTTATTCCATGATTTCAGTCACTCAATGCTACTGTCCATGGGAAGATGGACCCTAGGGTGGACTCCCAGTCTTTGGTGGAAAGAAGCCAGTAGCCCCTTCCATCCAGGGCTGGGAGCCACTTCTACTCCTAAAGAACTCGGATTACGGTAGGAGAGCCTTCTTTTCCTTGAAAATGAGCCAATTTCAGACATAAACTACAGTTCCGAAATGTCTACAACTCAAAAGGACCGCCACTTCTTCGAAGCCTCTTCACAGCCAATTCTTCGAGGCTCTTCATCTTCCGGCGGCTACAATCTACACAGCCGCCAAGGTCTCTTCTCCTGATCTCCGGTTCCACCACTTAAGGTAATTTGGTTTCTAAAATCCTCTAAATCTCTGAATTTCAGTCTTTTGGACCGGGAGAAGGACGGCAGCCACGGGCTACGGCTGCACCGGCCGAAGACCACTTACGGCCTGGGAACCGGGGGTGGTCTGAGGCCAAAAACTTCTTCCCTTTCCCATTGGGACTTCACAGGTGGATATCCCCGGGATACGGTAATATACCCTCATTTTCAGTACCTTGCGGTCTGTGAAGTAGGAATCCTTTGGATTCTTCGTCAATGAAATGTCCTGATTCGTCAGGGTGAGTTTTCCTTTTCCTTCGGCCTTTCTTCCTTTCCTATATGCAAATCAACGTCCCTTTTCAGGCATTTGACAGCGCTTCCCCGCTCAGCGAAAGGATGTCTTTACAACGTTAAAGGTTAGTTTTTGGGGGAAATTGAGTTCTCTAGATTGGTTACCGTAACCACACTACAGTAACCTTAAATTTCATCACTAATGAGTGCATTTCAGCATCTTGAGGGCCTTCCGGGTTGGATTTCCAATTCACCCGGCCGTCACCGCATCACTAAGCCATCTCCCATGCGTCAACACGATTCTTGGAGCTCTTTTCTCCATTGAAATCCCTCAAAAAGGAGCTTCAGGAATTCTGAAAGGTGAGTTTCTCCAACTAAATGACAACTGTTGTTTTCTAGCCAAGTTCCTTTGGGGCACTACTTCTTCGATTTGCCCCTTTCTTCGACGATCGCCCTACTTCAATGACGACTCAAGGATTCCTGAAGCCCCTCCAATCGGATGATCCAGGATCTCTCATCTAAGGTTAGTTTCCCTCCGAAAATGTCAACTGACGTTGTTTTTCAGCTGAATCTCTCTATCTCCGTATTTCAACCATCCCAGCTCGTCTTCCATCTGCATCAACGACACTGAGAATCCTGAAGGCCACTCTTTAAACGGCAATTTTGGAGGACAATTCAGCTCTTCACTGAGGTAGTTTTCCGTTCAAAACTCCGATAACTTGGATTTCAGCTGAATCCGAAGCCTCCGACTCCTCTTCGGATCTTCAACTTCTGGCAGCAGCTGTTCCCGCAGGCTTGCGCCCCTCTTTGAATTCAATATAGCAAAGGTGGGAAATCAGCCGTTTTGGAGACTTATTCCATGATTTCAGTCACTCAATGCTACCTTCCATGGGAAGATGGACTCCTGGGTGGACTCCCAGTATCTGGTGGAAGGAAGTCAGTATCCCCTTCCATCCAGGGCTGGGAGCCACTTCTGATCCATAACAATTCGGATTACGGTAGGAGAGCCTTCTTTTCCTTTAAAATGGTCCTATTTCAGATGAAATACACAGTTCCGATTGATCTAAACATTAGGATCTCCAGAAGCCTCTTTTCTGTCTTCGTCTTCATCTTCGAGGCTTTTTTTTTACTTCCGGCAGCTACCATCTTCAGCGCCAAGGTCTCGTCTCCCGCCCTCCGGATCCACCACTTAAGGTAATTCCTTTTCTGGAATCCTCTAAATCTCTGAATTTCAGTCTTTTGGACCGGGAGAAGGACGGCAGCCACGGGCTACGGCTGCACCGGCCGAAGACCACTTACGGCCTGGGAACCGGGGGTGGTCTGAGGCCATAAACTTCTTCCCTTTCCCATTGGGACTTCACAGGTGGGATATCCCCGGGATACGGTAATATACCCTCATTTTCAGCTTCGTCTGGGCTGTGAAGTAGAGAACCTTCGATGCCAATCGAGGTTCTCCCTCAGTTTGAAACCTCGGAAGAGGGGGTGGGTCAAACTTTCTGGGCATTTCTAATTGATCATTTTCAGTTGCTGTTCTTCGCCTGCCGGATTCTTCTCGACTTCGCTCCAAAAGAGGACGTTGGGAGGACGGATGCGCAGGGATGGACAGCCAATTCTTCTATTCGAGGTTTCCGGGTTCCTCGGGCGTCCGGGAAGGGTTGGGTTCGCCCAACCAGGCCAATTAGTGTTGCCCTGGGTAGTATTTTTGGGGGTCCACCTTCCAAAAAGAGAGAAGAACACAAGAGGCAGGGGAATTAGGGCCACTGGGCTGGCGCCCCCGTATCCGGTGTGCGTGGAATTGGGCGGGACGTATGGCGGAGTGGTGCAGAGGAATTGTGGGTCCTTGCCTTCTGCCCTAAGTGGGCCGTACCCCTTCTTTCCTCTCTCTTCTTCTTGCCACATCACTCCACTTCCCCTTCCTCCGGGTCGATGTGGAGCCCAGCTGATGTTCTTCCCTCTGATGTCCACCCAACTCAACCCAGCTCTTTCCTCCTGATGCCTCGTCTTCTTTCCGTCTGCCAGTGGCTGATTCCCGTGGGCGTCATGTCGTCTGCCGTCTTCCCTACTATTTTGCATAGAGCACGGTTCACAAGTCTTCTCTTCTCAGTCACTCCTTCACCCAACCTTCTTCCTCGCCTCCTCCTTGAGCTGGATTCTGTTGTTTTCTTTCTGTCTCATCTGGATGAGCCCAGTTTGAAGCCCTTTGCCTCCTTCTTGATTCCAAAAAGGTTCTTCCCCGGAAAACGGCCATTCTCCTCATTTTAAACCATCTTTTGTGCAGATTTCCCGAATGAATGGGTGGGAGATCTTCATTCAGGCGGTGTCTTTTCATTTCGGGTATATTGCGTTTAAAAACTTAAATTCTAAAAAAAAAACATAACTTTAAAAAAAAAATCAAAATCATCATTTTTTTTCCACTTTTTTAAATTCAAAACATCACCTTTCATTTAAAAAAAGCTTTTTAATCAAATGTCCACTTTTTTCTCCTAAAAACCACTATCCTTTTATCCAAATTTTTCACTCTAAAATAGGTTCTTTCGTAAAATAAATGTACAAATGTTAATTACAATATTTTTCAAATTAATTTTCAAACTACTATTTTTCACTCTAAAATAGGTTTTTAATAAAAAAAGGAAAATATATTTACAAAATTAAATAAAAGTAATTTTTAAAATTTAAATTACTATGTTTCACTCTAAGTAGGTTTTTATTTTTAAATTAATTTTCAAACTACTATTTTTCACTCTAAAATAGGTTTTTATTAAAAAAAAAAAGGTAAAACAAATTTACAAAATTTAATTAAAATATTTAAAAAAACTTTAATTTTCAAACTACTATTTTTCACTCTAAAATAGGTTCTTCTTTTTTAATTTAGGTTTTTTTAAAATAAAATGTAAATTAGTTTAACAAAGGCTCGCAGTGTTAGGTAGGTCACTTAACAAGTAGGAATACGTAGGATTAGGCACTTAGCTTACAGAGCGGCAAAGTGGAGGCAGGAGGGCACGCATTCACATGCACCCACCGCTTTGCACCCACACACTCACGCGCACACACACTCACGCCAGCACGCTACACCGTGTGTGTCCAAGTGTCTCTCACGGAACTGCTCTCGAGGCATAGCTGCGGGCGTAGGAAAACTATCCAATGTTTTACATTAATTTAATATATTTAAACAAATTAAATTAATTTATTTTTTTAAACTTTATTGAGTTTATTTTTAAACACTTTAATTTAATTTTAATTTTTTTTAAATTTTCAATAAATTTTCAAAATCTTTTTTTAAACTTTATTGAGTTTATTTTTAAACACTTTACATTAATTTAAATTTTTTAAAACTCAATTTAATTTTTAAAAAATTTTTAAATTAATTTAATTTAAATTTTTTTTTAAATTTCAAAATTTTTTTTAAACTTTTCAATAATTTTTTTAAAAATCCTTTATTTTTTTTAAAATACCACGCAATGTACCCGAAATGAAAAGATAGCGACTTGAAAATGAAGGTCTTCAGCAGATTCCTTGGGAAGTCTGCACGAAGGATGGTTAAAAATGAGGAAAACGGGTGATTTCCGGGGAAGAGCTGGGAATCAGAAGGAGTCACTGGGGTTCGAACGAATCATGCAGATGGCACAGAGGGAAAGCGACGGGATCCTTTTCAAGTAGTTGACGAGGGGGGAGGTTGGGTGAAGGAGGGGCTGAGAGGGGAGGGGTTGTGGGTTGAGCTCTGTGCAAAAGAGTTGGGGGATCGGCAGACGAGATGGCAACCACGGGGATTCAGCCACTGGCAGACTGAAGGCAGACCGGGCATCGGGCGGGGGACTGGGTGGAGTTGGCTGGGCATCAGAAGGAAGAGCAGCAGCTGGTCTTAACATCGATCCGGAGGAGGGAGGGGTAAGTGGAATGGTGTGGCAAGGGGAAGGGAAAGGGGGCGGGGGGCTAATACGGTCTGTTAGGGTAGGAGCCAAGGGCCCCCTCTGCACCGCATACGTGTAACGTAGTCCATTTCCCCCGCCGGATGCATAAAGGGGGTTCTGGCCGCAAACAGTGGTTTTCCCTGCTCTTGTGTTCGCCCATACTACCAGGGCACCACCTTGGGCTTTTTGCCAACTCAGAAGTCAGGATGGATCTCATTTGACCAATTTAGGTCCGTTGATCCAACCCCTGGCTTCGCCTGGCAAAAACCAGTCCAAGAGTGGAACTAATTGGCCTATTGCCGCCAGTGCCAGGTCCGACTGGCACTGGTGGGCCACGGAATCAGTTCCGTTTCCGCTACCAGATCCACTCTGGAAAGCGGCTGCCAAATCTGGCAATCCCAGCGAGAAGAATCCAATTCTTCTCCGGAAGAAACCGCTCCCAAATGGGTAGTCGACTGGGGGACCGTTCAGATGATGAAACAGCAACTAAAACTCTGATGAACGCGTTCTTCTGTTGATTTTCCCGCCTGGTTGAGCTTCCTCTTCCATCCCAGCATTAAATGCCGATTCTCCATTCCGTGTCCGAGGTCCATCATTTCCGAATGATGCCTCAAACCGCCAACTTTTGGCAGAAGCTCCTTCGGGAAGCTTCAAATACTTCGCAAAACGCGACTCACTTGCCAATGTAGCCTTCGTCTCATTTGGCGAAACTCTTCATCCCAGCTCCTCAGCTGTCTCCATTCTGCCTCCAGTGCCAGGTCCTGCTGGTACTGGCCAAGACCGCCTATCGCGGTAATCCCAGCTGATTCTCCATTCTCCAAGGTCCATTATTATGCCTCAAACCTGCCTCAAACCCCGCAAATTGCGGTGTTACATTCAAATGAAACAAGGACGACTCCAAATATGGGTCAAATCCAACATCCAACTGGGCAATTCCAAGTAAAAAGATTCTTTTTTGGATCTATCTCCTAATTCTTCGCTAAAACAATCGCCGCAGAGCCAATCAGGCTCCACAGCTTCGAACTTTGAAGCCAGCGTCTTTATTTTACATTTTTTCCCTTTTTGTGCATGTAATTGTAAAAATTAATAAATATATTTTAAATAATTACAAACATTTGTTTTTAATCAACAACACTGGCAACATGGGATAGCACATCGTCTAGTGGTAATAAGTACTGAAGGTAAAGGTTAAAAACGAGAAAAATAGCTTATTTTCAGGAAAGAACCGAGGTGAAGCCGAATGAAACAGAAGACACAACTGAGATGCCAGTTCAAGAAGGCTGCTCTGGAGGATTCGACGCTTAGAAGATGATAAACGATTGTCTAGAAGGCGGGTGAGGCATCATTGGGTACTATTCTAATCAATTCATTTGCATAATCGATGGAGACAGCCGGTCACCATCACCAAAGCTCCAACTGGGACTGAAGACGGCGGAAGAAGGGTCTCTCGCAGATGGCTGAAGAGACGACGGTTCTGGAAGAGCGAGGTCGAACGAAGAGAAACGCAAGGGGCTGCCGAAGAAGGTGAAAAGAGAGAGAGAGAATTTGATTAAATTTAACTTTGTAACATTAAGGCCTTTTTTATTTTATTTTCTATCACGGCTTCATCGCCAGGATTCTCCTTTTAAAATAGGTTGTAGGAAAAAGTCGTAAATAACTTTTTTATAGTTTTTGGGAATTTCCCGTATATTTTTTTTTATTTTTTAAACTAGTATTTTAACTCTAAAATAGTTAAAAACCTATAAAAACTATAAAAAATCAATTTTGTGCTAAAACGCCGTTTAACCGTACGTGGATGTGGGTCGGTGGGAACGTACGTAGGTAACTTAACCCGTAGGAAGGCGTAGGATTAGGTACTTAGGTGTTTAGAGAGCAGTGAAGAGAGAGGCAGGCGGGCACACATTCACTGCTTTGCACCCTCACGCATGCACCCACACCAGCACACGCGCACGCTCGCACCTCACCGTGAGTGTGTGTCCAAGTGCTTCTCTCGGAACTGCTCTCGACGCACAGCGAAAACTAAATTTAAAAAATAAAAATTAAATTAACTTTAAGTTAGTTAAGTTAAAATGAGTGACAGAGTGTGTGAGAGTATGGAAAATTGAACTTCTCCACTAATTTGTTATTTTTCATCATCTTTGGCTCAACTGGGACCTTCGCCCGAGGAGACTACGACTGCAGTCGGAAGATGGCCGAATGAGGACCGTCGGATTCAAACAAAAAAGTCTGTAAAATTTAAGTTTTCCAGGGAATAAATGAAAGCTCAGGAGACAAAGGGCAATACTTCTGTCGACAGAAGAACTGAGGGACTGCCAGGAGGACCAAGATCCACAGTTTTGGTAGGAAAGAAAGCGAGAACCTGGAGAAAAGAGTTTTATCATCTTGCGAATGAGGATAATCCAAATTGTTTTAGGGTTGGAATCGAAGTGGAAGAGGAGATGAACAATTGCACAGCTGACAGGCAGGGAGAGCTAAGGGAGAGGATTCTTCTGCTGAAAAGTCTGTAAACTTTTACATTTCCAGTCTTCAATTGATGATTTTCATTTTCTAGGCTCTGAAGAAACGAAGAGGAACGACGACTTCTTCAACAGATGAACAGAGGGATGCCACTGAAAACCCTGGAAGATTCGCCAAACTTTGGAATATAAGGCCGAAAATCAACCGAAAAGTTTGTTGCCTTTGGGTGTTTACGGTCTAATATTCATTTTCATTGCAGACAACGGAAGAGGTCATTTGGAGCGACCGCTCTCGTACATCAGCGATGGAATACGCCGAATGACGCCACATTTTACTTCAAATCTAACTTCTGAAGCCCGATGTTGGTAATCGGCGCCACAAAAAAGTGAAATCACAAATCAATTAACCAACCAATCGGTCAAGAAAGGGCCAAATTACAGTAACCGTGAGTAAGTCTTCTGGACCTTCGTGTGGCAGCTTCTAAGATGGGCAGTTGTGGCCACTTTGAGTAACCACACATTGACGCCACATCCATAGCAAAGGGGAAAAGGCAAGAAATACCACCCTTTGATTGACGTAATTATGGTAGGAATCGGACAAGGGAAGGACAGATCTCTCGGATCAGTCCGGGCCGAAGAATATTTCTCGTAGTAGATTGAATCATAATTTCCGCCCGACCGTCCTGAAAGTATCCGAAGACGACAATTTGTAAATAGATGTCTGTTAAGCCTCAGGCCGCTTTCTGTCCTTTCTGGCATAAGGCCGCTTTCTGCAGATTCTTGTGACCTTAGGCCGCTTCTTCCGGTTTCTCGCTCACATTCAGTCCGCTTACCGCAGATGATGGAACCCTCAGGCCGCTTTCTGCGCATTCTGAGGAGACTGATTTTTGCCCATTTAATGCGGCTAGTTAATGAGGGCGGCATTGAGTTAGTTCGTCAGAATCGCTAGACGAAACGAAAGTTCTCCAGGACCCGATCTGAGTTTCAAAGCCCGGCGGTTTCAGAAGATCCGTCCAGAAGTAATTTAGCACGCAGTAATTGATGAATTCGCCTTGAGAATGTTGTCTGTCGGTCATTGGTGAGTAATTAAGGATCTTTCTAATAATTTAGAGAAAAAGAAGAATTAATCCACAAATATACAAAAACAGCTTAAGGATTATTCGGATGTGGTTATTAGTTGGAAGTCAACGGCGAAAAAGCATATCAACCTCCTCTGGTCCCCTGACTTAGCTGGGGTTTCAAATTACGGGGTCGGCCTAAGCCAGGGTTTGCTAACCGGTGGTCGAACCTTGCTCGCGTGGTTGGTAATAGGTGACCAATCTAGACGGACGAACAGAAACTGATCAGTCCGAATCATGTACATTCGGCCCGTGAGAACCCTGTGCCCAAACCTGGTCATGGTCTGTTGGCAGGTTGGAGAACGGGAACCGCAAGGATTCCACCCTAAAATTAGTGTAACTACGGCAACCATAAGGGCATCCAGCGATGGTTTTGCGTAATCTTCGTCCACAACCACGCAACTTTACGTAAGTGCCTCAACTGCCCCGTTCCAGGTACGCCTGTGCCTTAGGGCGACTTAAGTGACAGACAAAGTTCCTCGTGGCTGCTCGATTCAAAGAATTCTTCTGATCTCCAAAGTCAAGCCGACAGGGAAATCCCCCGAAAAGACGACGTGGCAAAACTGAACCAAGCAAATGTTGTCCTTCAAATGTGGACCACATTCGATTCAACATATTGTATTTCCATCAAATTTCAATATTCTTTATGTAGACACCAGTTATTTCCACAAAAAAGTCGACAAAATAAAATAAAACAGGAACAAGCGCAGATTGTAGTTATGTCGGTCGAAGTCCTCCATGGAGAAGGGCCACTGGCCCTGGCGGAATAAGGCGATCTGAATCCAGTAATTGGCTTGACTTCTGGAGAAACACAGAGGCGCAAGCGACGACGTGTGGATGTTAGTTGAGGCTACATTGAGTAGCCAAACATTGATGAAACATCGATGACAAACAGACAACGGTAGAGAAGGCTCTGCGGCCTTAGATTGACGTAGAATCTCCTTTCCCATGGACGTGGTCTGTGTCTTGTGGACGTCGTGGCTTCTGTGTCCTCGTCTGACTAGGTACATGGAACAACATCGGAGATAGTTGGAGTGATGTGGCGCACAGAAGACGGTGATGTGGCCTGTGTGATGGACGGAAGCCGCTGGGATGCTCAGTTGTGGCCACATTCAGTAGCCACGAATTGACGACACATCGATAGCAACAGGAAAAGAGGCTCGAAAAACTCCTCTGCATCAGGACGACGTTTAATTGACAACAATGAACGACATCTCTCGGGCCAGCCGGGGCCTAACAGTCTCTATCGTCGAAGAAAACGACGAGAGTTCTATCCCGGCTGGCCCAGAGAGATCGATGACGACACAAAGAGCGGAAACCCCGTGAAAGCAGGAGACAAATGTCAAAGTCTGGAAAGCTGGGTAATTGGCGAGTGAGGCGGCGGTTTGTGCCAGGACGGAAGCCTTTTTCTCAAACAAAACCAACCATTTCGAGGTTAGAAGGAAGATTTGAGGCAGCTGGAGACAGCTTGAGACAGCTCCTGAAGACGTGGCTCTTCTGGCGAGGAAGACAGCTGGCTGGTAGAACTTGGCGAGGGCGTCGAACCTTTAAAAAATGGCAATCATTTATCAAAAAGCAGAAATGTCTCACTTTTGATCACCCAAATGATCAGATTCTGAAGTTCTCCAGGCTTCCGGTCGACTTCCAGGACGCAGGGAGGACCTGGAAAAAAAATTAGCAAAAAAAAACAATTTAAATTTTTTAAACCAGAAAGTACTAAACTTTGAGATTTCCAGTGGAAAATTAACTTAATTGTTATTTTCAGGAAAAGAACCTCGATTGGACAACCGAGTTTGCTGATTACGCACAAACCCGCTGATTCTACCACAATCTTCTTGTTTTCAAAGGTTGGTTCACTTTTTGTTGAAAAACAATTGGCTAAAAAAAGTAATTCAGAAAAATTAGCGTAAAACAAAGGTTTCGCACGAGCTAACTGACTGGTAACTGTGGTAAAAAATGACGATTTCTACGGGTTTTCCGGTTTTTTGTCAATTTGGCAAAAGCTTTATTACAAAAAGGTTAAAATAGTAAAATATCACATTAAAAATATCTCACCTGGTTTCACAAAAAATCATCCTTCGGTGATTTTTCTTGGAGAAATCCTTTTCTTTCGGTTCCGCCATGGGAGATGGTGGCTGCTCCTGCCATATCCACTCATTTTTTGTGGCAGACGAAGGCGTAGATTCTAAAAATAGGAAATTATTCAATTTAAGGCTTGGAAAATTGATTTAAAATGCAATTCAAAAGTCGAAAATCATTTTCGGGAGCCCAAAACTAGGCACTTTCGTAATTTTTTAATTTATTTCCAGCTGCGTTGAAATTGCCCTAGTGCCCTAAACTCGAGAAAATCTTACCTTTTGCCGCCGGGTTCCAAAGATTTTCTCCGTTTTGGCGTTTACTTGGCCAATTTCACCAAGGAATTCTGAAATTATTCAGTGAATTAATTAACAAGCTTAAAATAAAGAGTAAATAACAAAAAAGAAGATAGGAATGAAAAATCAGCAATTAGCAAACACGGCTGTACGTGGCAGTCTCCGTAATTAACGCCAATTAAAGATTTAAATGGCTTCAAATGAACAGTATAAATGTAATGAAAATTGGTTAATAAAAATTTAAAAAAAATAACCAAGGCGCACAGTTGTGAACACAGGTCTTGTTTCTTCTCTGCGAGACCAAACGCAACTTAAGATTGTTTTACTTCATTTTAAATTAAGTTTTCATTTTTAAAGTAACATTAAAGTGTTTTTTTTTTAAATGAAAAACATGTGTATTGACAAAAAATTAACATACTACAAAAGACAGACGAAAATCACATATCATCACTGACATCCCTCTTTTTCAGAATTCCTCCGCTGCCTCCATCTACTTTTCTTCCTCTCTACTTTTCTGAAGTGCTCTATCCACACCTGAAACTCAAAGAAAAGGTCGGTGTGTGTATTTTTGGCGAGAGGAGCCCCCACTTTGATTTTTCGCGAACATTCTGGACTAGGGGAAACCATCCGCGCTGTTTTCTTTTAAAATCGCAAATTTTGGCCAACGCGGGTGTAGTCTGCTCAAAATTTGTAAAAATTCAAAGAAAAAACACTTGCTTTTGGGCCATATGCACCGGCCGGGAACGAACCAGGGCCTTGTGGGCGACGAGCGCCGCTAAGCACTGCACTTCACCATCTACGCTGTTTGAGCAGCAGACACCGCCTATGAACGAGGAAGCCACAGTAGGCAATTTATTTGAATGTCGATTAGAACATAATTGCGCCCTTTAGAGTAACTTTAAATATTTATTTAAATAACTTTGTATTTCATATAGCATACTGAAATATCCCTTTTCAGTAACTACTGTCGAGACGTTTTGTGCCCCTTCCCGACCATAGCCCCTTTCATCGGTTTTTGCCTACACTTGTTCATGCAAAATTCAAGGAAGGGCCGGTGCGTTGCTCCTTTTGTTCCTGAATCCCGCTTCTGCCCAAAGTCGTGGTATACGTCACGATTTTTAAATTCGGCAAAGGCAAGAGAAGGCGTCCCCACTTTTTTTTGTGAAAAATCAAGGGTAAACCAGGCGCGCTGATTTTTAAAAAATTTCTCACATTGTTTGGCCAAGGCGGGAGTAGGCGGCATAATTTTTTTTAATTAAAGAAAAATAAAACTTCCACGCCCGCCATTTTGCCGATATGCACCGGCCGGAACCGAACCCAGGCACTGAGAGCGGCCAGCGCCACTAAGCACTGCACTTCGCTGGGCACAGCATTGCAGCCGCAGACACCGGCTATAAAGTAGGAATCAGCGCACAGCATAGATAGACATTTATTCGAATGTTGATTAGAATATTTGCGCCCTTTGGAGTAAATTTGAGAATTTATTTAAATAACTTTACATTTGTATTTAATAGACTGACATACCCCTTTTCAGGAATTCTGTCGAGACGTTTCCTTCCCGAAGCCCTTTTCTTTGTTTTTCACCCACCGGTGCGTTCGTTTTTTTTCTTCTGAACGCCGCTTCTGCCCAAAATCTGGTTGGCACCTCGTTTTCTGAAACATCCCGATGGAGGGGATTCTGCGCCAACATTTTTGTCCAAATTTCGGGAATGATAGGATAGTCGTCACGTTTTCAACAAATTTCTACAAAATTATAAAACTCCTTTCCTTAGTCAAACCTCTTTTCTATTCATTTCCGGATAGACGAAACTGTTGGCATCGATGGGGGTCGATCCCTCGGCCTGGTGGGCGGCGTTAACCGCTTGCGCTTGCGCCACAAGAGTCATGAAGTCGGAGGCGCGAGGGTAGCTTTTGAGTCGCCTGCCTCAGGCTGCACCAGTCACCCATGTTATGCACTGCACTCAGATCTATGATTTCGGTCTTTGAAACATCAATTAGTGATTTAAATTTAGTTTAAATAACTTTTTAACTTAATAACTTTATCGTTTTAATATAAATTGTGCTATTTTCTCAGAAATCATTGTTATTTTTTTCAGTTTCAAGGCATATTTTGCCCTCTTCCATCGCATCCAGAGATTCTAGAAGACGAGAAGGTCCTGCCAACCACCGACTACAATAATTTAAAAATCGATCCTGGTTTTCCTGCCCAGCACCCCAAATATTCGGTGTTGGGATTCTTCTTGCGGCCACTTGTTCTTTGTCGTTCGTTGTGGCGGCGTGTCGATTTGGTCGCGGCATGCCTGTCTGTCCGTGTAATTGTGTGTATGTGTATTTGCCTGTCCGTGTGCATGTGTGTACGTGTCTTTGCTCCCAGCCCCACTACTCCAAAATTCATGCTCTTGTTTGTTGTTGTCTTCGTTTCGGCTGCGTGCCGATTTGATCGCAACAATGCCGCTGAACGCTCTTTTGTACCCCATGTGTGTTTTGACGTGTCCATCTGCGCTTCGCTGGTGTTCGTGCTTGTCTTCGTGCGCTGTGCCTGAAGCATCTATGAAGCACCCCGCCCTTCATTACTCGCTAGAGTGTATGTATGTGTATTTGCTTGTCCATGTACATGTGTGTACGTGTCTTGGACTCTCTAAATCTAAATGGAGGTTCGTCCGTTCATTGTGTAAGCGAATACGCCCGATTCTTTAGTATCCTGGCCCCGTATTTCGTGTGGATTTAATCTGGTTTCGACATTCAGCATTCCGATTTGGTCGGGCATGCTGTGTGCTAACAGGGGTGGGAAGAGGACCGGCCGCACTCCCGAAAAAGTCTACGTGTTAGCCCTTTCCTGGCGAATAGCAAGCAACCTTTTGGCCAGTCTGGGTGTCTGCGTTGTTAGAGCGTGAACGCGTGACCCCAAGTGTGAGAGTGACATGTGAGAGGGAAAAGGTTACTTGTGAGACTGGGCTGTGGAAGCAGAAAGTGGTGTTCCCAGCGCCATTCGAGAAGGCCACGGAAGGCCACGGTTCCCAGCATCATTCGTCAAATCGGGAGACCAAGGAACCCATCACCACCGCTGTTCAAACTTTTTTCAAAATTTTAAAACTAAATGCGTGGAAGTCGTTTGATTGCAGGTCACAGTCGGGAAAGACGCCCCCAGAGTTGTAAGAAACGCGTCCCGGGAGTACCTATTGGGTGGGCCTTTGGTCGCTAAAAACCGGTAAAAAAGGTCTCGTAGGTGGGACGTTTGGTTCTATTAGTTGCCTTTTTCCTGGCATGGGAATTATACTTTAAACCTTATTATAAAAATCAAAAATCATTTAAAAATTTAAAAAAAAAACTCGCTGATCGCTTTTGATGGCGTTATAACATTTCCATTGTTTTCTTCGGTTTCTTCTCCTCCATCACGTAATCAATTTCGCAATTACTTGTATGTAACAAAAAAACTACTAATATGACTCTTTTCGGAGCAGGGAACAGCTTATTACCAACGCTTCGGATGTCATCGGAAGTTGTCGTGGTGAGACCCAACCTAATTTATAACGAATATCATCTGCTTCGAGTGGTGAGACCTCATCGCTAGCTGTGGCCAAGGCCACAAGGCCCCACATTAACGCACCCGTTTCTTAAACCCAGCTATTCAAGTGTCTCTAAAATCACCATGGCATATGAAATCTTTATCATGACACGGGGAGACCACAACTGAACGGGGAAATCGGTGACTAAGCGAAAGGCAAATAGATACACGTAACAAGTAAAGTGAAAATATCTACAAATCCTCCGGCGGGATTTCAAAGGAACTCGGGGGATCACGCTCGTCTTCACTCGATTTGGACTCCTCTTCCGTCGGTTCCTTGTTCTCAACAGGCTTCTCAGCAGACGACTGCTTCTGACTCTCCATCGGCAGAGTGCCAGATCGCGACGGGCTGAAACCACGCATTTTTAGAGGAATTTCGAATAAAAGGTAACCTCCTTCTCAGAATCCACACTCCAGAAGGCAACTTTTCCTCCTCCTCCGCATTCTCATTGGAGGCTGCGTTCTGGAGCTCCTCCCTCGGAACTTCAGTTCCTTCAGAAACGGACTGTCTGGCCTCCGTGGCCTCGGGATTGGTGACAGTCGGCTGGATGGAGGGCTCATCTCCGCGACTCGCAGCAACGGGCGGTTCGGAGGGAACTGCAGGAGGCGGCCTGAAAAATGTCAAAAAAGTTGGACTAAAAGCGGTCCAAGCGGACTTTGGTTGCCAGCAAGCGGTGACCTACCCAGCCTGGATGACCTGTTCCATGAGAACATCGGCGGCGTCGAGGAGAGAGACCACATCGCGCAGTCTCAGAATTCTGTTGATCACAGCCTCCCTCGTGGTACCTGAATCGATATGTATTTGATCTCCATTGATCTGGTAACCTCAGGCCGCGTTCTGCTTTTTCTGGCGACCTAAGGCCGCTTTCACAAATCAATTAGCATCCTACCTTCCAAAGCGCGAAGATCCTCGTCCGAGAGGGCATTGAGGACGGCGGGAGGGTTGGGAGGAGGCGGAGGGAAGAGGGGAGGCGGAGGGAAGAGGGGAGGCAGAGGCAGCGGAGGGAAGGCAAAGATCGGTGCTCCAGGAACTACAGCCATCTGGTTAATGACTGCAGGTATCTGCAAAAAAAGGTGCTGTAATCCGATATAATGTAATCACTGCCAACTATTCATCTAATTGGGGGCAATTCTATAGTATACTATGGGGTGGAAGTTAGAATCACAGTAACCCGACTGGTAGCTCACTTTGTACCGTAGCCTAACTGCAACCTACATTTCTACAGTAATCAAAATTTTATTTCTACATTAGCCCATTTCAGCAAGTATAATCCTACAATGGACTTGCCAACGCAATAATCTACCGTAACCCAGCTGAAACACAATTTTCTTCAGTAATCCAGTTGATACCCATTGAATCCTACCGTAATCAATGGATAATCATAGTGTACTTGGCGATGCCGGTTATAAGTTACAGTAACCCGGTTAGAGCTTGAATTCTACAGTAATCAAGTTTAGGTCCCTGTATGACTAGGACAATTTTGATAGACTACCGTAACCAAGGCGGAACTCCTAGCCTGACATCATAAAACCTACACTATATTCTCGGCCTACAGTAATCCCAGAGCAGGCAAGCGAATCCTTTCTATTCCCGCTCTCCCGCCAATCACCTGTAGATTAATCATCCGTGGTAAGATAAGTGGCGGCTGTGGCCCTCCGGGCGCCCCTTCCACCGGCGGAGCTGTGGCCAGGACGTCTGCCCTGCAGGTGGGACAGGTCTGCTGTCGCTGGAACCAGCCACGCAGACAGTACTGGTGGAACATGTGGCCACAGGGCAGTCGCAACGGCCCAGACGTCATGTCCTCTCGGCAGATGATGCAAGTGGCGTCCATCGAGACCAATTCGGTGGGGGAGACGACCGCAAAGCGACTGAAACAGGCCAATTAGTGGAAAGTTTGCAATTTGAATAATGGGAGCGAAAGGGAGGAAAACGAACCGCATGGCGACGAGGGTCTTTCTGTAGACGACGAGACGGGATACCACCTGGGCGAGGGATCTGAAAAAAGGGATTCTGAAAGAAAAGGAGAGAGGTTTACTTGAAGACGTGGAAACAGGGGAGCATCAATTGAAGGGGGAAGATTCCAGCCCAGCTGAGGAGGAGGAAGAGGCCGAAGTGGAGGAGACACAAGCACAGATCTGAAAAGAAATAGAATACTGTAGATATTGAGGAACCAGCTGGGTTTAGAAGGCGTGAGAGCGAAAATAGAGGACTGTCCCGGTAGGCATTACTGTAGGCAGGCACTACCAAGTTTAATTGGCCGAATGCGGCTGTCACAGCTTAAGCGGCTGGCAGGTTTCTTCCGATAAAACGGACTGGTCCGGTTGTTAGAATCCATTTTCTCTTAGTTTTCTCCCTAAAAACTCACTAACGAGAAGCTCCACGTAGAGCAAAAAGATGGATTTGTTCTCCCAGGAATTGGCTAGGTGGAAATCGACGGTATGGAGGACGTATTTCACACTGGCGTGGAACCAGAGCAACAGAAGGATACAGTACCTGAATGACTTGGATTACGGTAATTTAGTGACCTACTCGAATCCCAGGATGATCTCTACACCGGCGGTCTTCTGAATAACGGCGGAGTAGCAGGCGGTGAGCTGTTTCACGTCGACGGTGGCCAGGATGAGGAGCAGACCTTTAAAATGGGGGTAGATCAGAATATGCCCCGTAGACTCACCACTCATTCGGATGTGGAAGCTGGGGGCGATGAAGGGACTTGTCTCCATGGCGTTTACGCGCTCCATCGACAACCAGTGGAAACACTGTAAGATTTCCGTATTTACAGTACTCAGGCTACGGTAATCTAGTCGTTCAGCTTAAAATAGTGGTTACCTTGATGAAGAGAAGGGCGGTCAATTGGAAGAAGAATGTGTGGGACAGACCGTCGTTGAAAGTGGCGGCCAGCATGGCGGTGTTGACCACGGCGTACCAGCATTCCTCACGAAGCATCTGTAATGCAATCGATTTTAATTAATCAATATAATTAATTAATCAATATAATTGATTGGGCCCAAAATTCGAAAACAAACCTGGATCTCGGCGGAGCGGAGCTGGCCGAAGAAGAGCCAGGAGAGGGCGCGGAACAGGGCGTAGACGATTACGACGGCTTGGACGTAGAACACCTAAAACCCAATAAATATGGGTAAATTGGGGCTAAAACTGACGGCTATGATGATGGGTGAGGTGGTCATGTAGACGACGGATGGGTAGAACTGTCCATTCAGGGCGAAGGCGTGGAAGACGGCGCAAGAGGTGAGGACGAGTGAGCCGAGGCCCACAGCCACTCCTGCCGCCATTTTACCCTGGAAAATTGGAATGTTGAGAGAAAAGGGAGTAATATAACATACAAAACGAATTGAGTAAGTAGAAAACACAAAATAAATGCAAAAACCAATAATCGAGGTTTCAGAATGACTGTAACGCGTGGGAGACAAAATTACATACGCAGCCACGTAAATTATTTTCCGGGCTATCGCACCATTGAGTAATTCTGGCCGGACCTAAAATAGATGTCTTTGGAAATTCACGCTTATAAACAAAAATATAATTGAAATTAGGTCAACCGCTCGCGTCTCATTTGCGTAGGAGCGCATTTAAATGGGGAAAAGTCATAAGATCACCGTTAATGATTATTGACCAATCAATTTAAAACACTTAAATAACAAAAAAGAAAGATTTATTTTTAAAAAAACTTAAAGTTTTGCAATTGTGTATGCATTTGTGTATGCATTCACGCTCATCAAGTAAATTGTTTAAAAAATTCAGTAATTTTGATTAAATTCAGTAATTTTAATTAAAATTCAGTAATTTTGTAAAGCGTTAAAGTCAAAAGTAGGTTACTGTTCACTCTCTCAAATAGGAACATAGAAAAACTCTAATTATTTATTCAACCTTGGTTTTTCTTCTGAAAACCATCTTAACAACCTTATAAAACACCCAGATAACAGACAAAACAATAAAGACCACGATGGCGATAATATCCAGATTGTAGTACTGTACAATATTCAAATTCCTTCCAGAGGGACTGAGAGAAGGGACAGTTCCAAACTTGACAATTATGTCCATGTGGCACAGAAGGAGCTCCTTGGCAGACAAAGGCTTCATCTTCAGGATTTCCTTCGCTTTGGTGGCCGCCTCTTTCACAGAAGGGTCCGAAAGGCCACGGCGGATTGCGGCTTCGACGATTTCGGGGGAAGAGAGAGAGGTTTTGTCTAGGAAGACTCCTGAAAGGAACGATTTAGAGAGAGAGGGAGAGAGAGAGAGGGAGAGAGAGAGAGAGGGAGAGAGAGGGAGAGAGGGAGAGAGAGAGAGAGAGAGAGGGAGAGAGAGAGAGGGAGAGAGAGAGACCTACCACTTCCAAATCTTTCGACCATCAGAGCATTCCTAGTCTGATCTCCGAAGAGGGGAATCACAACCAATGGAATTCCATCATATGCGCTCTCCATCAAACTTCCTGCTCCTCCATGCGTTATAAATAGGTCGATTTTTCCAGAAGCTAAAGAATTTTGCAATTTTGTTTATTTAAAGTTGCTTTTAAATTTTAAAACTCACCTAAAAGTTCTCCCTGCGGAGTCCAATCGGACAAAATCACATTCGGGGCATCTTTAGCTATTCCCTCTTGTGGTTGTTCATATTTCCAGATGAATGTCACGTCTGGGAATCTGAATATAGCAAGATTGACGAATGGGTGATGGAAAATCACTTCTTCGCAACGGAGACGATTGTTTTCTTGAAGGAGGCAGGCATCTGGACGCTTGGAGCCATGCTTCCGAAAGAAATCAGGACGTTCTGTTTTCGATGGGAGAGGAGTTGGTGCCATTTCTTAAAGGAGAGAGTGTGAGAGTGTGAGCAAGTGAGCAAGTGAGTCAGTGAAATCCCACCTCATCCAGATCCTTAGCCGTTTTCAACCCAATCCCTCCAAGATCAACCACCTTATGAAGAGTTGGCTTCGCATAGTCAGTGAACGGTTCAGCATTTGTGAACACAAACGGCATGTTTCCAATCATTTCCTGAAACCTGTATTATTGTAAAATTCTAATAAACCAACTAGAATAGTGGGGGCTTCAGGGTGATGTTTTGTCATATACTTCTGTGCCTTGGACTGAAGTAGGCGTTCAAACTCCCAGTTGAAAAAGAAAGTGAAGCAGTTGACTACCCTGCTCCAGAAGCTTCCGTCATCTCCGGCAGTGGATATCAGTCCTGTAATTGAAAGCTTAGAAAAATTAAAACATTGACTCACCTGGTACGTAACTTGGAGTCATGGGAACACCTAAGGCGTAGGAAACACGGTCTGTGAGTACGGTAGATTGGACTCCGATGATTTTGGTGAGGTTCATTTCGTAGAAGATTGCTGGAAGTATTTCTTTATACACACACACACACACACACACACACACACACACACACACACACACTTCCTCCTTTTATGGCTCAACTCACGTAGCCCTCCATAGTCGAACATTTCAAAAATCCCAACATCAAATTTCCTGTCCCTCAGTTTCTGCATGACATCTTTTCTCTTCAGAACATCTGAACTTAACATTCTTTTTTATTGTCTAATTACCCACTTTTCATAGCTGCATCTGCGCCTTCTGCCAGATGTTCTCCCATTCCTAGCACATACCGTGGATCCCTCGTGGAATGGGTCCAGACGTCTTTGAACAGGTCTCCTTTGAAGAAAGCCATGGCCTTCCTTGTTTCATCGTCTTCTTCCACTGATAGGACTTCTGCTAGGTGACAGCCACTTCCTCTGATCGTTTCATCTCTTTCTGGTTGGAGAACAACCTGATGTTGTGATTTTACTTGCCTATCTATTTTTTAAACCAACCACATTGTGGCCAGCCTCCTTGAGAGTGTCTGCAATTCTTCCCAGGTAGTTCATGTGGCTGAAGGCGTACTTGGAAGAGTAAACGAGGACATTGTATGCCCCAGCCAGGGGAAGAAGGAGGAAGAGAAGACGCATCGTTCGACTGAAACAGGTGTCTGGGTGAAGGTGGCACTAGCGATTGATCGCCTACGAAGTGGAAAACAATATGTCCTGGTTGCAGTATCAGTTGTTGTTGAGGAAACGTGATGGAGAGTTTTAATCTTTCACCAGCAGGTGAACAGGGCGTGCAGAGGGCAGAATGACAATGCAGATCTCAGGAACAAGGAACAGATTGCGGAAGAGAGAAAGAGGAAGAGGAGAAGAGCTAGGGAGAGAAATCTGAAGAGAGAGAGAGAGAGAGAGAGAGAGAGAGAGAGAGAGAGAGAGAAGAGGGAGAGAGAGAGACTTACAGGGAAAGATGCAGAATGAGAGAGATAGAGGGAAAGGTGGGAAAACATTTAATGTTAGAAAATGTGTGACTTATGAAGGGTGAGACTTTTTTCTATTTAAACTAACCAGACGACAAAGAGGTGTGAACGCTGGCCTGAAACCGCATTACGCTGTTTTCCGCTGAAGATCATCAATTTTTCTTATCACTCACTTTCTTTTCTGCGCACAAACAAATTCTTCGCACATAAATTCCAGCGTTTAACAAAATTTTTTTTGAATACTCTAGTCGCTTCGATACAAACAGTGAAGTTATCGTTTCAGAAAGGCAAGACGATGAAGGAAATTAAGTTTTTGTTCAGGTTAAACTTACCAAACGGATTAGAAGAGAAGAACTTCAAAGGAACGCCAAAAGAGAAAATCCTTTTTTTTTATTATTCGACATTTTTATTCACTCATTGGCTACTAGGCATAGCTCCCACATACATACAAATAAACACAGTTGAAAACAAAAAAGTTTATTGATTGATCGAAAAGAATCCAAAGTTTATTCCGAAAGTGTCTGAAAGTGCCCAAAATATATCCAAAAGATCGATATGGCTCCAAAATCATCCAAAAACATCCGAATATGCGAACGAAAGGCAACCAAAAATCATCGAAAGAGTGCGCGACGCAGAGAAACCTGAAAAAAGAGTATACCTCGCCTCTCTCGTTCTCTAACTCTCTCGCTCTCTCACACACACACACACACACACATACACACACACACACTGTCCCTTTCTCGTTCTCTAACTGTCGCTCTCTTTCTCTCACTCTATTCTCTCCCTGTCTTTGTTTCTCACTTCTTCTTACCTCTCTGCCATTCATAAATCCATAAAAAATTGGCTGAAAATAAAACAAGCAGCCAACGAGCGCTGTTTTCTAAAGATCAGCGCATAAATAAATTCAATGCTAATCATAAAATTAATCAAAACACTGCTTTTTCTTATTTTGCTGCTAAGCTTAACTAAGTAATTAATTGATCAATGTTAAAGTCTTACAATGCCGCATCATTACAACACTGGAGGAAAATATCGCGATGTTAAATTGACAAAGAGTACATCGGTCTTAAAGGGACAGTTAGGCGTTCGCTAAATACTTTGTTTATTTGTTTAGGAAAAATGGACATAGAAACTCCAAAAATAAGACGCAATTCGACAAGTTGAGGAATTCCGTTTTTTTGATGCCATTAGGGTTATATTTTATTGTCCTATACGCATTACGTGCCCGGTGTTTACAAAGCTTGACCTACTGATTTTGTTTAAAATCGAGATCATCGAAATGATGCGCTAGCAAGATTTAAAACTGTTTTAAATGCAAATATAGCGGCAGTGTCTAAAAGATGAAGTAAAAATTTGCCTGAATCTACCTTTAAGCGTTTGAAAAATTAAATTAAAAATTAAAAAAAAAATCAAAAAAATCAATAAAAATCAAGCCAATGATTCAATATCAATTTAAACAATGCACACAATCAATAAAACCTGATTTTAAACGACTTTGCCTACCTCTTTCTGCTTCCCTGTAAACGTATAAAATCACCTTGGAGTTGGTAGTACGACAGACTATATTCTTCTTTATTCCATAGCTTTATTCTACTTTCCCGAACCTCCTCATGATTGTTTTCCGAATGAAACAATTTTCGAGGTTCACTTGAAATCTTGAATAACCTCGTGTTTTCCGAATGACAAATTTAATACCTCAGTTTTAAAACTGGGTTTTCAGCTTCCTCCGAATGTAAATTTAAATCTCCTGATAATTTTATGACGTTTTTCAAAAGAAGGACGTTTTCAACACAAAGAAGATGTTTCGAATTCTCATCAGCTTTCGTCAACAACTCTCCGAATGATTGCATGATTTGAATGAAGTTCAAGAAGAATGACTTTCAAGAAGCTCACAAAAATGGAGGAAAATTCAAGAAGAATGTCAGAAATAGCAAGAAGTTGTTTTGGAATACAGTAGTAGGAATACGCAGCGCGGCGCGCAAGCAGCAGCGCCAGAAGCAGCAATATTTAGAATTAATACATGTTTCTTTTTTGTTAATTGATTTTTTATTTTCATTTAATTAATTAATTCATTTAATTAATCATTTAATTAATTTATTTTCAAGAATTTTTTAAAGTTTTAAATTTATTACAAAAAATTTTGCAACACTATTCACTTTTTTAAGGTTTTTAGAGAAAATAATTAATTTTTATTACACATTTTTGAGGTTAAGTTTTTGTGAAAAATATACCCATTTTTAGCATGTTTAAAAGTTTGGTTTAAAAAAATTGTTTTTTTTTAAAAAGTTTTAGTAACAATCTGAATGCTGCCGAAGTGTGCTTGGAATTTTCTTTAGGGACTGATACTCGGTGGTACTAACGTTGGTCAACAGTTTACGCTGTATTGACTACAAGAATAGATAAAAGCGGACATTGTGAATGAATATACAATTAAAGTTTTAAAAAGTTTATGGTAAGAAGACACGTTTACATGAAGAATAAGTTTCAACCGCAAAAAGTGGATTTATCATTGGATGGAAGTGATAACTGAGATCAAGAAAAGGAACAATGCATCTTAAGTGTCCACATCTGAAGGAAGATTCTAAAACAAGCAAGGGACAACCAATGTAACGTCAAAGTAGGATTTGCGGGTAATAATGAGCTTAATAATATTTTCATTGATCTACTTTTAGCTTTTTTTAAATGAAGCTACTCACTAATGTAAGTCCAACTTGATATTTTACATGAAGATGGAAGCATTCACAAATATGAGGTCGAAGGAAGCTTTGAGAGGTCTTGTGACAATCTGACAACCACTACGCTATTCATAAGTAAACATACCACTTTAAATTCATAACCTTACAAGCCTAGGTACCCTCTTTAGCAGTTTAATCAGAGTTCGTTCTGAGTACTTCCAAAAGGAGGAGTTGAAGAATTCAAAGTATTTGTGAAATAATTCTATCCTTTGCCTTTGAAATTGAGCTTTGCTCCGATTAGAACACTAGAATAAGGTATGGTTGGCTAATCTACCCTTAAGGTAAAGATAATTAAAGATTACTAGCCATGGTTGCAGTGAATGCTAGAGGCTTACAACCGACATCCTTCAAAGGGATGAATGACTAAAGCTGTGAAAACCGAGATTGACAGTTCAGGACTTTGAAGGCATTGCCTTTTCTTTTTACTATTATTGTCTTTATCTTCTTATCTTCTTGGATTCAAGTTTCAGACTTTCACTAAACGCTCCAGAAGACTTTCCAGATGTTTCGAAGACCTGCGTGACCAATTTCCCATATCTACCGATGTTCTCTATCGAGGCTCAGCCATTTCGCTCCGGTATTTCAAACGATAACGCATACTTCAACTACCATCTGCATGACTACGTTCAATGTTGCCTGGCTACTTCATTTCGACACTTGACGCCTTCTGCTTTCTTCGTCTTCTCCTTTATTTGTCTCCAAGGACCTCTCCTTCCGTACTTTATGTACTTCACCCTCAACCCATCTTCTCATCTCTCGACCAACCATCAAAACAACAAACACAGTGTGACAACAAAAGTGTTTATTATTTCGCTGCAAAAGAGTCGAAAGTGTCCGAAATCGTCCAAAAGTCTCCAAAATCATCCGAAACATCCGAAAGAGCATAATCGAAAGAGCCAATCCAAAACGCATCCACAAAAGGGTCGAATGACTGCGCGGCGCAGAATGAAAGACCTGAAAATGAAGTTGCCCGCCCCGGGGTGTTTACCTAGAATTAAAGAGGTTTACCTAAAACGTTTCACCTAACAATTTACGTAAGTGTTACCTAAATCAAAAGATTATACCCCGGGGCTATTTTAGAAAGTTACAAAGGACAAAAAAATTTAATCCAAAATACGGTTTTTGATATAAAAATTGTAAATGTTCTTACTAAAATGTCTGAATTAAAGTCTGAGTTTTTTGGTACTTAAAATAGAAAATAATATCTGCATAAGTAATATAATTCCAAAATAACTATTTTTTCTGTTTTTCACCTAAATGTTTTGTTCGATTTCGATTTTGGGGGTGATTTTTCAAGGTAAAGGCTAGTGACATTATTGAGTGCCATTTAGTTAATAAAATAAATTAAGTTTTGCTCTTCAAAGAGTTTTTTTTGCAATCCAAAATTCTATTTTCAATCTTAAATCAACTTTGTACTTGAATATTTCGCTACAATTTGTTATGGAAAGCGGTTAAACGAAACTTGTCTTCTAATAATTTTTCCAAATAAAAATCAAATTAAAAATTAATATTAAAACACGCTAAGGCATTATGACACAGAAATAACACCACGTTTGATTATCTTTGTATTCCAGCACTATGACCCGTTAAAATCCACAAAGAGATAAAGAGTACCCGTATTGAAAGACTAGAAAACAAAACACCAAGAAGAGAAAATAACTGTGGTTAAACGCAGGGCATGCTAAATGTAAAAGAGTATTCCATAAAAAAAGTACCATTTAAGGGTTGAAAAGTAGTTGAAATCGGTTCCTGATAAGTAGTCTGGATAGCCAAAAACTGCAGGGGTGCCGTTATATGATGCCGTTAAACGCAGGGCATGCTAGGTGTAAACTCTAATTCCAATAGACGAATGTCAGTAAAAGAAGTTGAAAGAAGACAATTCTTTAGAAATACAGTAGTCCCTAGTGAAGTATGGAGTTAGAGATCTGGTTTCGAGTAGTTCTTGTGTTCTTCATAGAGATGATATGATACGCAGGCAAACCAATGGATAGTGCAGGTAATTAGGAATTCCAAGTGATTAAGCTCCACAATGCAAATGGTCTGACTAGATTCCGAACATAAATGTGCGACAGAGAAACAACGGAACGCAACAATCAGAAGAACAACTTTTACGGTAAATTAAATTCAGCGAACATAGCACATGCGACATTTCAACACACAATAGATGTGATTTTAGCTATTTAATTAAACTAAGACTTTTACTAGTGCCACTTTCACCAAGGACCAAGAATTGTAGCTAGAAACAACTAGAAAGAACACGCATTAGGGTCACTTCAATCTCAAGCCATTTCGTGCAATTTGACACTAGGGTTCAAACTACAAAAGCTGGTTTAAACTACAGATGAGTTAAAGAACTTGGCATACACAGACGGATTTCCACGAATACAGTAGTTTTTTAGAGATTAGGTGGTAGAGAAAGATTTGAAGGTCAAGGATGACATTTAATAGGTCAACTAGTAGATGACATTCAGGGTTTTGGAACAAGTGTAAACGTTAAAATAAAATATTTAAAGATACATTGAAGGTTCTGGAAAAGTTGGCTAGTGCGAAATAGCTAAATGAACACATTGCGACAAGAAAGGCGGTGGTATAAAACATTCACGGAAAGGTTTCACTATTTGCAGGTGCTTGGGACTTTCAACAAAATGAGAAGCGAGACAAATACATCAAATGGGACCCAAAAGAGGCTGTGAAAATTGACTGAAACGCAACTTAACAAGTTGATTAAGGTAGGTACATCCATTAAGTAACAGAGTCGATTAGGTAGGTCACACGATTACTAAGGCCTTTCAATTACAAGCTTGTGGGAAGTGAAATTATCATTGAATTAGGTAGGAGACACAATAGGCAAGGTTTTACCATTTGTCACAAGGGGTATGTTAACGTTAATACAAAGTTTAAAAACGATCGATTGACTGTATTATAAGAATCATTGATATAAGTATGAGAACAATTAACTCTGAGGAAGATAACGCGATAATTAGGGTAGTGGCATCGAACACTTAAGCGATGTTTCACAATTTGCATGTAGCACACATGTTTGGGACTCAACAAAACGAGAAGTGAGACAAATACATCAAATGGAACCCAAAAGAGGCTGAAGCTAGCAAAAACGCAATTTAACAAGTTGATTATGTCAATACGGTAGGTCGATTAGGTAACACAGTCCATTAGGCAGATCACAAGATTACAAGGTTTTTAAGTTACGAGCTTATGGGAAGCTGATACTATAATTGAATTAGTTAGGTTTACAATATGCCAATACTAGAGAGATTACAACCATAAAGCCAATTTTAGAGACTATCGATTAACAGTTTACAAGAATTGGTCATTCGTATGTGACTAGTGATTAGTGCATTTCCAACAAGACCAAAAGTTTTAACACGGGGAGGAAAAACTGGACTACTGTTCCAATGAAAAATCTAAGTGATCAAAGTTCGTGTAAGGAAAACCTGTGAAAGTGAGGAAAGGAACAATTCAAATTAGCTAATTGACAATTTACCATGGTTTCGATTGTGCGGATTGATCGTTTGGTGGATTAGAGGAACATGGCTTATTTTACTTGGATCTATGAACTAGAAGTCACATTAGGCAAGCTTGTGGATATAACTCTTACTTTTACTTCCTTTGTTTGCTGTAAGATTCGTCCGTGATTATACCCTAGAGATTGTAGCTATTTGAGAAGCTTTTAAGATTTAAAACAAACTGAGATTGGATAGAGCGTGTCCAATCAAGTGGCCAATGGGTGGCCAAGTGCCTTAGAGAAAATTGTGGATCCAACCTGGGGAGTGATGGAGATAAAGTCTTGGCATTGGGGCTTCCGCGAGTGCAACATCCTTGTGAAACATGGTTTCCAGTGTCCATTTGTAAGCAAATCTGAATTAAGAGTCCGATTGTGGTTGTAGTCCATGTGGTTCTGTGTTGTTCAAATCCTAGAAAGTGAATGAAAGTCCTAAATCCAAGAGTCCAAAAAACGCTGGAAAAAGTTGAATTCAGTCCTGTTACCATAAAGTTCGGCATAGCTTCTTCGGTTTTGACGTTCGAATAACGAGAATGAAAGGCGATAAGAATGACGCGTCTGAATCTGAATCTACCTTTTGCAATTCCTTCTGCAGTTGTGCTCTTTTGCATAAAAGGTACGTTTTCCATTCATTCAGTTTGTTCAACGTGGTGGTAGTGTGCGACTGAGTTACGGAATCTAAGTCTTCATCATACAATTGCTCCGTCCGTTAGGTCCTCGAGGAATTTACAGAAACATTGAATGCGAAGCGATTTGCCGATTTCAATTGGTTATCTCCGCAATTTTGAAGTCTGAGTTCAGTGTGGGACAATTTAGACGAATGATAAGATATGAATCCTGGCAGTTGAAAACTAGCAGAAAAGTTTCTCCAGAGGAAAGTGGTTTAAAACAGCTTAACCATTTCTTAAAACTATGTATGCATGAGTTTCCGTAAGCTCTGGATAGGTAGTGTGTGAATCAAATGTGCCTCCGCTTATGATTAACCAGTGGGTTATGATTTTAGAACGGGATTGAAATCTGTAAGATGTTTCCAGTTATCGGTAACGTTTCATCTCCTATCAAAAGGCCAGCAGATAAGACAAGTATTCAGCAAATGACGACAGAAAAATTAAGGGAAGGTATCCGTATTAGAGCAAAGGATTTTTACCGGAAGATGCCGTGTGAGGGGTTGTCGGCAGCAAATTATTATAGTGACAAAGGGGGATCTCCTTAATTTAGCCAGGCAACGCTGGAATTTCCAAGCGCAATCCTAGGCAGCTGATTGACAACGCTCGTTAGGTAGCGTTTGCGAATGCATATGACAAATATGAAAGGTCGCCTTTTCAGTTTAGGGAAAGTCTGCAGAGTGGCGGTGAGAAAACACCTTTCATTGCACGACATTGTCTAGCGCTTTCCAACTATTTGATGTCCTAAACCAACCAATGCAGTTTCCAATGTTCCGCAAGTGAGAATGGAACACATCAAGTGTGAATCCAACAGTTTCCAGCGGATGATGTGAGTATGAGGCCTAAAGGGAAACAGGAATGAAGGGGCGACAGCAAAGAAGGACTTGGTGCGTAGTACTTGTGTCTCGTGAACAATTTGACTGAAAAAAGTCGAGTATGCTTGAGTTACCGCTGTGATTCCGAGTTTTCAGTGAATGAGGAAGTAAGATTGCAGCCAGTGAAGGATGATCCATCTTAAGCGATCCAAGAACTAGTGAATATATCTACCGCATGGGAATGTTTCTGTTTGAATTCAAGAAGTCTGGGTTTCTGTTCCGCATTGAAAAGGGTTTCAGCCTTATGAAGAACAATCAGTTGAAGGACTTTGAATTGAATTCCTTTGAAATTGGGTCAATCGAAATTTCTAGGTAGTTGATAATAGAAAATGCGAAGCAGATGGTAAAGAATTGTGTTCAAAGTGGATGAATGAAAAGGTTATTTTTACAGCTTCTGATTATCCATGACATAATACCCGATCCCACCCTATCCCAAGTGTAAAAAGTTCAGCAAAGTTGAGCGCCTGCAAAATGGACTCGATGTGGTGGCTTGTAGGAAAATCGGCTGAAAATAGCTGTGACTGAGCTGGAGTTACCGCTGTGAATCAAGGAAGGTGCAAATGATTGTCCACCGAGAAACTAGTAAATTTACTAGGATTTCTAACGCTGAAGGTAAAGAAGACAAAGTATCCCATGATTAGCCGCGGGAACGCTGGATGTTCCAAGCGCAATCCTTAGCAGCTATTATACGAACGTAGCAGCAAAATCCCAAAGCTTTTGTATCCCTGCAAGACCAACCAATACCAGTTCCGCAATTGAGCATGGGGCCTGCAAAGTCTGCAAAGAAGAGAGGTGCCTGCAAAGAATCATCGGCGTGACGGTCAATACCGGGAGTTGTTGGGAGATGTTTTTGTCAGGAGCGCTGCTTTCCACTGCCTATACTGTTGTGGGGAATGGGCTGAAAAAGACGGCGATGAGCTTGAGCTTTACCGCTGGAAGAGCGCGGAGACAGTGACGCGAGACATGATCCATCCAATCGAGCAAGTGATCCATGTTTATCAAACGAGCCAGCGAATCGTGTGAAGACAAACGAATTGGTAATATATGGCTGTTATGCGGTTTCAGCATTTTCTAAATTTAGCTACTGTAACGCTGGAAGTTCCAAGCGCATTCTTTAGCACTTATGGCGTGTAGCATTAAGATCTCCAATCCAACCTTACTGACTATTTTCTGATTTCACCGTCTCGAAAGTCTCGAAAGATGCGAGCCTTATCAATCCTTGCAAAATCGATACTATCCTACATCGCAAATAGGTTTTTCCTGCAAAGGAACATCGGCTGGATGCTGAATACCGGGAGTTGTGTTGAGCTAAGCCTCGGCTTGAAGAGCGAAGGCGCTTTCCTTTGTTCACATTAAACGTGTGAGTGATCCGACTGAAAAGAACAGGGCGATTGAGCTTGAGTTACCGCCTTTGAACAGGGGCAGGAAGTGCCCGGAAGTCGTGAATGACGACATGAACGGCGACAGATGACGCAATCCAATTTAGCAACTACTCCATGACCCAGGAAATGGTGCTGACTCAAATGAAATGACCATCATTGGCTCTTTAAAGCGGTTTAAAGTTTTCTAAATTAAGCTACTGTAACGCTGGAAGTTCCAAGCTATGAATTGTAGCCTTTGCAAATATTATTGCAGATTTGACCTTACAACTACACATTCAGATTTTACTATGATGTCTCGAAAGTCTCGAAAGATGCGAGCCTTGAGCATGTGGATATTCCTAGAATGATGAGATGAGTCTGCAAAGACATTTCGGCTAAATGCTTAATACCGGGAGCTGCGTTGAACTGAACTTCAGCTTGAAAAGCGAAGGCGCCTTCCATTGTGTACAGTAAGCATGTTGGTGATCCGACTAAAAGGAACAGGGAGAATGAGCTTGAGTTACCGGCTTTGAACTTTTAGGACCACATTTGGTTATGCAGTTTTAACAATTCCTAAATAAAGCTAATGTAACGCTGGATTTTCCGAGCGCATTCTTAGCAGCTATGACTTTCCAATGACTACAATTCAGATTTCCCGGTGAAGGTAAATCTGGAAAGAGGCGAAGCCTGCCAAGAAACATCGGCTTGTTGTTTAGTACCCATATCGCAGCCCAACGAGCGAAGACATTCTCCAAAGTCAGAACAGTCACTTAGTGAGTGATTCGACTGAAAATAAGGCGGATGAGGTTGAGTTACCGTAGGAAGGAAGCAGCGAAGAGAAAGGCAGAGTCCAATCCAAACATCCATTCCAAGGGCTTCTACCAATTGAATAGCACTTTCAGTAAACCAGTGGGTATCAATTTTATCCTATTGCGGCAGTTTCATCTGCACAAGTCTTTCAAAGTGAAAAAAAGACATTGGTGGTTCTTACAAGGTCCCAGCGCTTAAAACTTTTAAGTAATTTTCAAATTGCAGCTGTGGCTAGACAGAAAACAATTTGATTAAGGATGAGAACTTCTCAGGTTGTTCAAGTTTGAGAGGTGTTCCGTACTTCTAGGCTTTAAGGGATCGGCTGAAATTAAAGTAGAATGACTGAGAAATACCGCAACAGTGCGAAGACGGAAGAGATGGCTCTCAAAACACCAGAATCATCAGAAGTAGCAGCAGCAGAACAGACCATACATGAAACACAATCAGAAAGCCGCGCAGCGCACGCGAAAAAATAACATAAAAAGTAAAATAAGAATAATATGATTTTTGAACCCTTTTTTAATTAATACTTTTTAAAACATTTTTATAAATTAAGTTTTAATTGCTTTTTGGTTTTACGTTTATAATTACGGATATTTTTATTTTTTAAATTTTATAGTTAACTTTTTAAATTTTTAGCGTTTGACAGTTTTTTGTTGGCTTTAGATTTTTTGTTTTAAATATTTTGCAATTAATATTTTTAAGATATCATTTCTGTTTATTAATTTTTGTTTCTTTGTCCCTTTTTAAACATTAAAATTTTAAACCTTAAAATTCTTTTTTACAGGGTTTTAAACATTAAAGGCGATTGGGTAGTTCGGGCAGTGAACAGTCCAACTTTTTAATTTTCGTTTGGGATTGAGAGTCTGGGGTCAGTAAATCTAGAAAGTCGGGAAACTAAGCATAAGTCCTGCAAAGATAGTTCGGTTTCATTAATGAAGAGAAGCCAAGGATTTTTGAGAGAGGTTTAGTTCAATTTTTAAGTAATCCTAATTTTTTTTAAATTGTTATTTTTTTAGTTTAACAGTTTTGGTTTCTTATTTCAATCAACTTTTGATTTAATTAATTTTTGTTTGCACATTACATTTAGTCCTTTCAAACAAAGGCGTGGTTTTTACTACACAAGGATGAATGAAGATTGAATCACAAGGATAAAATGCAGAGAAATATACGAATGGTCAAAATTTTGAATCGTTTCGGGTTTGGATTTGACAGTTTGGTAAGTCCTCGAAGGAAAAGTTTAAAGTCCTGATCAAAGTGATTTAAACAAATAAAGTACAAACAAATTATTTTGGAAAGGTAAAAGGTTTTTTGACAAATTTGTGTAGGTTTTATAATTTTAGTTTTTGAAATATTTTGCTTTTCCTATTTTTAAGAGATTATTTTTGTTTAATATTTTTGTTTTATTTTTGTCTTTTTTTCAATTTTTATTTTATTCACCTTATTTTAGTCCATTTAGATAAACAAATAGATTAATCCATTTAGATTTTATTAAAGTTTACGAATTAACGATTGGGTAGGTAATGAAGTGAAACGTCCAAGTTATGGGGTAAGTTAAAGTCCTGCAAAGAAAGTCCTATTTCATAAATTCAAAGAGTTATTTAGAGGGTTTCCTGTTTATTTCAATGTTTAAGCCCTAATTTGTAAATCGTAAATTTTTTGTTTGTTTAACAGTTTTCGTTTTTTTATTTGAAACAATTTTTGTATTAATTAGGAATTAAGGGAATTTACACATTATTTTTAGTCCGTTCAAACAAAGAGGGGTTTTTCACAATAACAAGGAAGTGTTTAATCATTTGGATATCGGAATTGACAAATTAGCAAGTCAAGGAAAGAAACGCACTGTTTGAAGTCCTGATCAAAGTGATTTAAACAAGTAAAACACAAAAAAATTATGTTGGGAGGGTATAACATTTGAATGAAACAAAATTTGAGAGATATTTTTTAGATTCGCTTATGGAAGTCCAATTACAAGTCCACTTATCAAGTCACAAGGTTAAGGCTGCTATGGCTACTAGCGTTTACTGAGCATGAATGGGTTAAGGTTACAGTGTGAAAACTATATATTGAAATAGTGGGGTGATGTGAAATTGGGAAAGACTGGAGGGGACGGTGCACTAATTGTAAGTAAAATTTTCTGATTTTCGAATACTTTACAATTGAATTTTACGATTTAAACATTTTAATTTACTTTCACTTTGATATTTCGGAGTTTTACGTTTAAGTTTAAGTGGGACAACAGAGTCATACTGGGTTTTTTGGTCAAGGGGTTCTGGTTACACCAATGGGTTGAGTTTTCCAAATTTTTTTTTTCAATACTTTTGATTTTTCATGTTAAATTAAGTCAGTATTTTAAAAAGTTTACAGTTTTTTTACAGCGGGTATATGAATGAAGTAATACAATGTGATCTTAAACAACATAAGAATGTGTGGCAGCTAATTCATTTTTGCTAGTCTAAAGATATCAATAAAGTAAGTCAATAAAGTCCAATGATCTGTTTGGCCTATTCAATCAATCAATTGTAGGTATATAATAGGGTCAAGTTGAAATGCGATTTCGAGAGAGCGAAGCAGTGAGAAAGTTTTGAGTATTTACTGAGTTGTGAATAGTGGGGCTTGCATAAATGAGAAATTGGAAACCGTCGAATACAAAAGTGAAACAGTGGAATGATGTGTAATCAATTGCCAAGAATTTTTAAATTAGTGAACTAGCTATATATGCATTACGAACTGTAGATTTGATATTTTGGTAATTGTTGAATTTTAAATTTTCGTTTTACAAACTTTAGTTTTATGAAATGAAATTTTTTTTGTATATTTTAAAAGCCTTTTCAATGTTTTTAAAAAAAAACTTTTCGATACCATTTTTATTTGTTTGAATTTTTTTATTCCATATTTTGTTTTGTTTTACGATTTGATTATAGTTTTATAATGGTTTTATTATGATTTTATTATAATTTTTTTGGTTTTTCTTCTGTTTGGTTTTTATGGAATTGAATTTTTATTTAATTTCAAATTTAGATTTTAATATTTGATAAATTTTTCCATTTTAATATTTTAATGGATATTAAAATGTATATTATCTTTAAATTTTTGAATTATTAAAAGCTTCATATTTAAGTTGGTAAGTTTTCGATTTTATGTTTGAAAGAGTTTTATTTGGGTCAAATTTTGTAAATGTGTCTTAACTAATTTAGAAAAGTTGATTTAATTATATTTGTGTAAACATTAAGTGACATAAAAAGAATTATGAAAGTCCAATACTTTTTGAAAGTTTAAAAGTTAAAGTTCCTTTCTCTCAGTCCAGGGGCCCTACGGACATGCTCGTGCTCATCTGTGATTGGTCAGTCCGCTCTTTCCCCCATTTAAGCCCCGCCCCTTTCTCAACTACCTAGAGTGCGTCCCAATTGACCTAACCTCTCCACAGCGTCGGTGATTGTCTCTGCAGCAGCGCTCTCCTGAATACGAATGGCGGGGATTTAAAGGTCTGTCGGGTGTTAAAGGGCGGAAGAGAGAGGGGTCCGCCAGACCTTTAAAGGACTGCTACCTAGGGACGCACTGGCTCAGAGGTCGCTAGAGATCGATGGATTTTGAAGATGGCGACCGAGTGGAAATGGAAGGGAGGAAATGAGAGACGCTGGATCTCACGACTACCTAGAGCATGTCCCTCAACTCTCAGACACAACATACACTACAACAACCCACATTTTACACCAGTTTTACAATTTTTTCATTTTTGTAACATTTTTATTCTAGTAGGTTTTAAATTGGAAATAACAATAAAATCGATTGTTTGAAATTGAAGTTTAAAACAATTTTTTTTAGCGTTTGGGGTATTTTAGCATTTAGTGTTGGAGTTATTTAGTAAACTAATTTTGTAAAAGGTAGGTTTTTACGGGATTGAAATTTAAAATTTTTCTTCAACGGTATTTTAAGATTTTTCTTACAGATTTGATACAAGATTAAATAGATTTGATGATTTGAGGACAAACACTTTTTATGTTTTATGTTTTTGCTATGTATGCTTAATTAAGGCTTTACGAAGGGGGATTTTAAGTATGATTTAAACAATAATTATGTTTCGCTTTTCAATTTATCATAATTTTAAAAAAATAAGTCGAAGCTTTTAACTTTAAAACAGCTGTCATTTTTACTTTATCATAAATTTTCTCAATAATTATTTAAATTAACATTTTTCGGGTTTTTGTTTTATTTTTGTTTTTAAATTAGGGAGAATCGGGGAGTTAGTAAATTACTTAAAGGTTTAAAAGGAAGGGTCTTTTGTTTAAACTGTCAATTAAATGGTATACAAAATCATTTTTCCAATTTAAATAAAATTATTGTTGTTTTAATTTTTGTTTAATTTATTGCTATATTTTAAAAACTGGGTTTTACAATGGGCTACTTTTACATTCGGGGATTTAGTTTTGGGGATTTGTTCTTTCAATATTGCGTTTTTAAATAAAGAAAATCAAGGAGTTTAAAAACCTGTTAAAGAAAAATTCCCGGTTTTCTATTCATTTTATCAGTAGTTCTTTTTATTTTTAAAATATTTTCAAAGATTTTAAATTCTAAAATAGTATGTGGTTTCTGTGGATTGTTGTGTGTCCCTGTCTCCCCAGACTTCTCAATCTACCAGGCGTGTCTAGTGATCTACCGGCTGCTTCACATCCTGAATCTCTTCACCTGAATCCTCTCACACTTCACCCGTTCCTACCTAAGACACGCCGTCTTAATCCAACCCAAGGCCTCACTGTGGCCACAGTCATCGACAGTCTCGACAGTTACAGCAAAAGCATAGTTAAAGTATTTAAGGTTTGAATTTTTATTCATCTTAGAAAACAGTTTAAAAAATTGGTTTTGTTTTAAAGGGTTTGGTTTTTAAAAAGTTTCTAAGAGTTCCTTTAAAAGATTAATTAGAATTCCTTGTAAATTACTGAATTATTAACCAAAAAAAGGTTTGCTATTAATCTATAAGTTTGGCATTTAATTGTTTGAGATTTAGTGAATATTTAGCTAATATTTATTCTATTTAAATTTAATTGTTTGCGATATTTAGCTAATATTTATATATAAATTTCTGTCAAAATTTAAAAAAAAAACGTCGTAAGAAATTTTATATATTTTTTGTAGTTCTTTTTTTATTTATTAGATTTTCCTAATTTTAAGTCCACTTATTCAAGTCCAAGTTTTTATTTAAAATGCTGTTTTAAAACCTTGCTGTTTTTATCATGCGATTTTTTTTATAAGGATCAGTTAGTGATTTTAAATTTAATTGAAAATGTTTTAATATTTTATTTCTTATTTTTCTATGTAGATTTTCCTAATTTGCCTGAGTCCACTTATTGAAGTCCAATTTTTACTTTATGCTGTTTTTAAAAAATATCTTTGGTCGCATTTTAAAATTTTAACATTATTTTATTATTCATGTTTTTGTGATACCTATTTTAATTTAAATTTTAAACAATTATAATTATAAAAATCAGATATTTTTTAAATTTAGATTTGTTAAATTCTCCTACCTACAGCCCGGTTAAATTTTTTGCTTTTATTTTTGATAGTGACAGTTTTCTAACAAAATTGATTTTATTTCATTTATTTCAAAATGTCATTGAAAGTGGCGGTTTAGAGATTTAGTTTTTAGTGTTGAGTTTTAAAAAAGTCTTGTTAAAAATGGGATGGATAATTATTTTTTCAAAAGTTTTGCGGGAGCGGCCTTTTTTTCGATTTTTTTTGTCAAAAAATTGGTGTTGACAATGCATGATATTGTGGATTTGGGTTTGGGTTCGAATTCATGTTTAAAAATGTAGTAAAAGTGAAATTTTTAGTTAAAAACTTATTACTAAAGTTTAGCTTTAAGAAAGGCAAAGGGATGGATGTTAATTTTAAATTAAAAGTAATTTTTTAAACTGAAATTTGTAATTTTGTTTTAATTCGCTTTGTCCTATGTAAGTAAAAGTCCAATTAGAAGTCCAATGATTGTCCGTGAGATATTTTTCGTATTTCATTTTGGCCTACCTAAGTCCAATCATTCAATTTGTTGAATTTTTAATGTTTAAAAGTTTTGACTTAAATTTTAAAAATTGTTTTAGTAAAACCCTTTAAATTTATCGAAGATTTGATTTGTGAGGAAATTTAAAATTTATACTTTAGTTTTTACATTTTCGTTTAATAATAAGCCTTTATTTTTATATTTTAATTTTTTGAGTGTTTTTAAGTTAAATTTTTTCCACAGTTTTGGGGGATTGTATTTTGCCAAAAATAGTTTGGGGGTTTATTTGAAGCTGACAACCAAAATTAGCGAACAGTTAGAGACAGCTGGAGTAGTACAACAAAGAAAGGCGCATCCTGGCCTACACAACTACCGTACTTTACGATTAGAGCGTAAAAACCGACAAACATGCAGGAAGCCCTGAGGCGGAGAGTTTCGCGTGAAACAATGCACTGATTAGCCCCCACCACACGACTGAGCCATTCCGTTTCGCGTTCTTTCGGTGCGAGTGTCATTTGTTTTGTGGGACGCCACTGGGAGGAACCGATCGATAACCAGAGGAAGTAGCAATCGATAATCAATCGATAATCGCCTACAGAGAGAGAGAGAGGGGTTAGACAGTTAGGCGACCATGCGAAGCGCACGAGGGAACACGAGAGAGCGAGGGAGAAGAGAGACGCAGAGAAAGAGAGAGTGCGAGTGCCGGAACCGAGCCAGACCTTTCGGGACACGAAAGTTAGGAAGCACGCTACAAGGGACAGAGGACCCAACAGAGGACCCGGCACTCCGGGACAAAGGACAGACGTGCTCACTCAGGGGAGCCAGGGACGGCTGGGGACAGGCTATTTTTCTTTTTTCTCTTTTTTAGGGGACATTTATACTTTTACACTTGTATCAGTTTAGTTTATACGATTTAAGATTTAGGGGCAGATTACTTTTTTTTGTATAACAGTTTGGGTTATTTTAAGGTTTGAAATTTTTTATCTAGAGGTTTTTTTACATTTATTTTTATTATTTTTTTTTATTAATTTATTTTTGCCATTTCCTTTTCAATAATTTTGAACACTTTAAAAAAACTTTTAATGTTTTAATAAATTTGCTTTAATAAATTTAAAATTGAATTGAAAGTGCCACTGTTCGGCTGAGTTTTTTTTTTTAAAATTGTGGTTTGGCTCATTTAAAAGTTTCAGTTTTTGTTGTTAATTTTATAAAAAGAGTTTTTATCGTTTTTTTTTGTCAAAGTTTAAGATAAGAGAATTTAAACCTCAAATTATAAAAAAATTAAGTTTATGTTTTTGCTAAAGAATTTAGTTTGTGAAATTAAGTCTTTCTTTTGCAAAAGATTTTAAGGGTCGCACGGTAAACTTTAGTTTAAAACTAAATTTAAAACTTAATAGTTTAAGGTTGTAATTAATTTTAAGGTAGTTTAAGTCCATTACCGAAAACATTTCTCATTTTACCAGTCACAAGTCCAATCTACGATACGATTCAACAACAGAGTTTTAGGATACGGTGATAAGGGTTTGTTAAATGTGTATTAACTTTCAGGGTTTGAAAATAAAGCAACGTATTAATTAAATTGAACTTTTAAATTAAAGAGGTTTTAAAAGTTAGCTTTGCTATTTTGAGAGATTCAAAAAATAAGGGTTTGAAAGTGCCAGGGTTCGGGCAGGTTTTTGTATTTTTAAATTTTAAATTTTTCATAGTTTGCCTATTTTAAGTTTTTTTTAAAAATTGAATTAAAAATTTTCAACGTTTAACACTTGTATTTTAATAAGTTTAAAAATTAAGTTGTTTTTCTTTTGTATCAAAAGTTAGTTTCCTAAGTCCAAGTCCAGTAAGTCAGTCTAGTAACTATGATAATTAATGGCAAAATTTAATAATTAATTGTAAATTTTAATTTTAAAAGTTTTTCGAAAGACTTTTTTGTTTTTGTAGTTAAAAAAAAGATTTGTAGTTATTTAAGTCCACTACCAAATTCCAGTTAAGTTATCTTTTATGGTCACGAGTCCAACTAAGCCAAGTTTCATTAATGTGATTATGATTTTCTAATTCAATTTTTTTCTTTTTTTTCTGCTTGAAATTTTTAACGCCTACTTCTCGTTTTTGATTCACGATTCTGGGTACATCAAAGATAGGGTTTAAAGTTGCATAAAGCGAAGTCAAAATATTAATGTAGTGATATTCAAAACTGGGTGTTCTGTCATTTATAAATGCTATTTATTCTACGTGTGCTATTTATTTTACCAGTCTAAAGTTTACTTTAATGTTTACTGTATTAATCGGTTTCACAAGTCCTTAAGTCCGAGTCCATTAAATAATAAGGTTTGCTAAAAAACATTTGTAACATGAAACTGTAAAAATTAATATATTAAATTTTAATGGAAGTTTAATGATTTTAAGTCCACTACCAAATTATATTTTATGTTTTTCTTGAGTTACAAGTCCAGTTTAATTTTGTCTATGTTTCTTGGTTTACATTTTTAATTTAAAAGTAGGCCTTCTTAGTTGTCTGTATTAAAGGTCCCTAAGTCCAAGTCCACTAAGTTAGATTCACTAATCGTATATATAAATTTTACTTCACTAATCGTCACAAGTCCAATTAAGCCAATTTTAGTTTTTTTTATTATATTTATTTAAATTTTTGTACTTTAAAGCTTCAAACAATTTAGGCTTAAATGTCTTATAGGCTTGTTTCTCTTAAAAGGTGGGGTTTGAGTCAGAAGAAAAAAATCGTTTGTCTTAAACTAGAACAAAATGAAGAAATGAAGTTCAATTAGATTTTGTTTACAAGGTTTTTTTTTATTTTTTAAAAGTTTACAACTAGTTTAGTCATTTTTGCGTGGGTATTTAGTTGCTTTTAAGTCCATTACCTAATTCTCTTTTTTAAAAGTCCAACTGCTCAAAAGAGGATATAGTGAGTTAATTAAATTCGAAATGTTGGTTTTTACAGCATAATTCGTTTGATTTAAACACAAACTAATAATTTTATTAGATAGTGATTTATTTAGTCCAGTCCTGTGTTGTCATCTCAAATGGCAAGAGGTGTGATTTTTAATTTCAAATTCATATTTAAATATTTAATTTAAGGTCTTCATTTTTAATAAAGGTTAAAATGGCAATTCTTTCAAGGATTTAAGGAAAATAAACATTTCTTTTTGTCCAACTTGCTAATAAAGCCTTCTTAAGAAAGGGTATATCGAGTTTTTTAGCGGGTACCAATTACTAAAATTTAAAAAAAAGTCCAAATTGAAACATTTAACCCAGGTTTTTTTAAAATAAAATGTTATGTTTATTAAAACTCAATTTCCACTTTTAATAGTCTTTCACATTTGGGCATTTAAAATTCTAATTTCCATTAACCATTTGTTTTTTTTAAAGTCCAACGCACACGAGGGGTTATTATCTTCAAAATAGGGTTTTATTTTTAAGTACCTCAAGACAAACTTTTATTTATTTATTTAAAACGTAAATTTAGCTTTGAGTAAACATTTTCTATTGAAATGCTTCATTCTTGAAGTTGAGTTTAGTTTTAAATGCATTAATTTAATTAGTCCAATTTTGTTTAATGTTTTATTTTTGTAATTCTTTTGAAAATACTGGTTTCATTTGCAAGGTCCAATTAACAATTCGAATTTTAGGGTTAACTTTTAAATTGGGGTTTAACGAATATATTCTGAGTCCATTACCTAATTCGTTAAAATTAAATTAAAATTAGTCCAATTTACTTAAGGCTTTCATAGTTGGGTGTTTCAAGTCTTCATATGTTGCCAAAATCTAATTTCCATTCATTATATATATTTTTGAGCATTCAAACGCATACATTTCAAAAGTAGGGTTTTATTTTTTTAAGTCCAAATTTTATTTAAATAATTATATTTAATTAGAACCTAAATGTTTGGGCAAAATATTTCCATTGATATTTTTAAAGCTGTTTTAGTTTCAAATTCTTTAAATAAATTAGTCCAATTATAACTGCTTACTAGTTTTTTCTCTCTAAAAACTGTGGTTTCAATGGCAAAGTCCAATTAACAATTTGAATTTTAGGGTTAACTTTTAAATTGGGTTATAACGATTTTGAGTCCACTACCTAATACCTGCTTAAAATTAATACTAAATTAAGTCCTATTAAGTTAAGTTTTTTATTTTTATTCAAATTAACTTTGTTAAGTCTTCTTATATTGCTTTAGTCTTAATTCCATTTATTTGATTTGTTATTGTAAAAAGTCCAACGCACACGAGAGGTTTTATCGTTAAAATATTATTGCTAAAGTAGCTTAAGTTCAAATTTAATTAAAGAGCCCATTTTTGTTTTTCTTCTCGCTCAAATAGTTATATATTTAACTAGAACTTTAATTTTGTTTAGGTAAATTTTTAAAAAATAAAATTAAATGATTTAGTTTTAAATGCTTTAATTAAACCAATCCAATTTTTTTAATAGTTAGTGTTTTTGAAATTTCTGGTTTAAAATGCAAAGTACAATTTACTGATTAATTTTTAGGGCTTACTTTTAAATTAGGTTACAAAAGTTATATTTTAGTCCACTACCTAATACCTAATTAAACTAAATTAATAAGTGCGAATTACAATATAATACCCAGTATTTTACATTGCCGATTGTTTAAATTCGATTGTAACATAAGTCCTTCGCAGTTGGTTGCTTCAAGTCTTCTTATGTCGCTTTAACCTTATTCCATTCAAATCGCATCCACTGAAGTTCCACAAGAGGGAGTTTAGTACTTGGGCGTTAGTATTACTGTAAAACTATTTAAATAATAAAAGGTGTACCTCGTTCCATAATTACGCTGTTGTTATTACCTTTACCTTTGGCTTAACCGCCTATCGCCGCTTGGCAGCTGGGGATCAACAAAACAATCGATAATTGACAAAAGGCGTTTGTATCGCTGGATCTGCCGCTGTGACGTCACTCGGAAGAGGGAAGCAACGACACGAAAGACATGCACGGAGAACGAACCTCGCCGGGCCTAATTAGCAGTAGAGCACGTTTACTAATCCTTTGGCTGAAATCTGGACCACTCAGGCCTCTTTGGAAAAAAACAACGTAACAGTCAACTGGGGTTATATGCAAATTTATTTCTCTTTTTTTTAATTGACACCACCATAATATTTTAATTATTAATATTGAATTATATAAATTAAATGGAAAATTGAAGCTACTCTCAGAGTTTAGACTTGGCCATTCCGCGAGTCAAGACATCAATCGCTAGAAACACGCTTCTTGTCGCCGAAGCTCTCCCGTTTGCGAGTTTTGGCCACTATTTTTCGTGTGGAAATCGAGAAAAAGGCCCTCTCAATGTGTGCTGCCACCTGAAAGCCGGCAAATGCGCTCTGAATCTTGGAGAAGAAGGGGAACGAGTCCAAATGGGAAGGCCTCCAGAAGGCTACTAACCTCAGTCTCTTAAGAGACGAACGGAACGAGGCGTCCAATGGCAGCTGAGCGCTTTTCCCGAGATGACACAGGAGTGTTTCAACCAGTCTACAGCCCTCTTACAGTCAAAGTCCACATATTCTATTGGCTATTTTACACGGCGGCGCAGCGGCGCCTTCATCAAAAACCCGAGAGAGAAATGAGTGAGAGGACTCTGGAACATTGGGGAGATTTGGAACAGCCCACCGGGGAGAGAAGAGACGGCGGAGACACGGAGCGACGGAGGACGACGGCCGACGAGTGGCAGGCACGCCCCCAGCCACACTTATATACCCCTCGGCAGAGGCAGACGACGCGGGTGGCAGAGAGTGTGCGGCGGAGGGAGGCGCAGACAAAACGGCGTCGTGGGAGGGCGAGAGACGGAGGGTGCAGACAGCACGCGGGGCGACGCGAGCGATCGGGGGCCACCCAGGCAGCGACGGGAATATTCGAAAAGATTTCGAAACAGAGGGGACCGATTTTCGAAAAGACACGTCATTGACCTTGTGATTGCAATTGGGTCTACGCCATTATGAAACTAGGCGTCATAGCTTTCTGAAATTATATAGTTATTTTATATTTTGTAAATTAAACTCACTAATTTAATATTTGAATTGAACTTCTTTTTTTTAGAAAACAGTTTTTCTCCCACTATAATTTGAATTGAAAAAATAGAGCTCCAAAATTGATGACCATATTACATTTAAAGAAATGGTATTTTGTTTCAGTTGGAATGAGGAACAAATCCATTTAGATCAAGTTGTCAAACTGAACGTTTTAAAAATAAAAAAGGTTAAAACTTCTCTTTTTGTAAGCCTTGCCTATTTTTTGTATTTATTTAATGAAATGGGAATTTCGAAAGGACACGTCATCGCCCTTAAAGGTCATTGGAACTACGTCAGGGTTGAACGATCAGTCATAGTTTTCTGTAATTATATTGATTTATTTAATATTTTTGTAAATTAAATTTACTAATACTATTCTATTTGAAACACACTGGCCGTTGTTTAAAAAAACCTTTCTTCCATTTTGATTGTTGTTATGTGAATTTAAAAAAAAACTGCAACTTAAGAGGTTTTTCTTACGAGGTAAAACATTCCATGCTGATCAAAATGTAGAATAAGTCGTTTTTTTAAAAATCATGGAATTTAAAAAAAACCATAATATTTGGAAATACTTGTGTTTTTGGAAAATCATTAAATCGATTGCAAAAAAATTCGGATAGTTCGCCGACTGATTTTGAAATTATGAATAAACTAAAACCGAATGAATATAAACTTAACTAAAACTAGTTTCACAGGTTAGTTTTTAAAATAAATTATTTCACCTGCGAGGAAATGCTTCAATGGAATTTGAAATTTTAATAGAATGTTTGAAAGATTTCGTAAAAAAATCATTTTAAAAAATCTTTTAAAAAATTGTATTTAGAAAACAAGGCGGATATTCATAAAGAAATAGAAATTGATTAAAATTATAAAAACAGAAACCATTTTATTTTAATTATCCAGTTTTCTTTCTCTGAAATTCGATATTTTCCAAATTTCCTTATCATTGAATAGTGACTTAATCAAAATCCAATTTAATATAAGTTGAATACCAATTTAAACCAAACGTATATTGTTAGAGAGAGAAAAGAGAATGCTCAAAGTTTTAAGAGTTTCTATGTAAAGATAACTTATCAAAACTTCAAATTTCAGTATTCTTTTTCCTTTCCAGTGTTTCAAGCGAGAACTTGGTGGTCCATGATTTTTACATGTAGGGGAAGTGAGAAACGTTTTGTGCTGGGTTGTTGTGAATCAGTTAGCTAAATGGGAAGAAAAGATTGCTGTTAACTTCATTTTTCTTGTTTTCCATTAATTCCAAAAGATCCTGTGTGACGAGACAACAGATGTGAACAGACAGGAGGTAGAGGCATAAAATGAGTTTCTGTGGCCAAAATCTGCTATTTCCATTGTTATTTTCACGAAAAGCTTCAAAATTTGAAAGCTAAAGTGCTTTTAAATCCCTGAAACATTGTATTTTAATGGTACCCTATCCAGATTGAAATCAGCGGTAATTAGACCAAACTAAAGTTGTTATTTTAAAGTTACCCAAAATAAAACAACCGACCAGATTGATGAAGAAGGAAGGAAGATGCGATCGGAGGAAGAAGGGACAGGGAGGGAATGAGCTATGAAGGAATGGGAATTAGGGTAATTAGAAAGCGGAAAATTAGAATTGCGCTTTTTTAATCGAAAAAGCCATTTTGTGAAAAAGCGATGAAGAATGGCTTTATTGAGGCTTTTATACGTGTCCAGGGTGAGGGTACCCGCCCATTTCGCTTGGAAAACAGGGGTGAGAAATAAGGACGCCAAGTGGGCAGAGAGATAAGATGAGAAACAACGGGGTATTCAGAATCCTAGGTTCATTTCAAAACTTTTAAAGCATTGAAGAAAAAAACAGTATAAAACCTTGAATTAATATAAACAATACTTGATAAAGGGGTCTGAAAAAGGAAGAGGGTAAATTGAAAAAGAGATGGGACGCAGCCAGCCGACTTTAATGTTTCAATTGGTATTCGTTTAGCTTTAAGGCCCAATTTCGGAACATAAAATAAGGGTGAAAAGGGAAACACTGAAGTATTTCGAAATAAGGGCAAAATAAAATTAAAAATATGACGAAAAACGACGACTGGAAATGATTCTATTTTGCTCCGTCGGGCTTTTATAGCCCCAATTTTCGAAAATCTTTTTCGAAATTAAATGCACAGCGGAATAGTTTTCAAAACAAATTTCGAATTGATTTTCGAATCTGCAGGGCTGGAAATTACGAAACTAGCAATATGCATCACGTGAAAATGTAAAAACGATTAACTGAAGAGCAATTTTTTATTTTAATCAGCAATGAAAATAAATAAAGGGATTTCTAAAAAATTAGCCTAAAATTTACACGTCAGCCAAATGGATGAGAAATAAGATTTCAATATTTCCAAATCTACCCTTTTAATTTTATTGAAATTGCCTTTTAATTTAAATATTTTGACAATTTTTTAAAGTTAAAGTGAAAATGAAACTTAGTAAACCTTCATTTTTGGATTTGTGCGTTTGCTGGTTTTTTAATACCTTACTGGAATTTTCAAGCAAATGATATTTATGCCACACGTGGATGCAAACTATAAGCCAAATACAAGATCATTTCATGCTCCAACTTCTTTTCATTTTTGTTTAAATTTTATCAATTTGTTTTGAAAAATCCTTTTTTTCATGCTCCAGTCCGTTCAAGTTCTGCTTTTTTTACCTGTAGAATCAATGATTTCCATGTATTTCCCTGTCATTCAATAACATGTTTTCATAATGTTCGGTTTTCGTGTTATCTCCCTGGAAACAGTCAAAATGACGAATAACCTCTGGTCGGTTAATATGGCTCTATTGTTCAAAACAGTAAGTGCAAATGAATTAAATGGTAGTTTGAGTGTAAGTGATACTAATGAATAATGAGTCTTTGTGTCTGAAATCTAACCACCTTAGAGACCATCTTGTCTGAGCCAGAAAACAGAATAGCCATCTCCTTCGACCATTCGAAGGAGATGGCTATTCACTTTGGTTAATTAACATCTTTTCATTATTCTTTGTTATTGTATTTTCAACTGTTACCGTAATACCTGTTTTCTTATTAAATTACTGCCTTTTCAATTACTCATCCTCTTTCGCTCTTTCTATTTCTCACTCCAAGAGGGCAGAATACTGTTTCGAAACTGCGCTCAGCTGGCTGCAGCAGAGAACACTCAGGAGGAGGAGGAGGCAGACAGATGGCGGTAGAGAACAGGGGCCAAGGAGAGAGGGCAGACGACGCGAGTAGTAGGAGAGAGTGTGGTTGGCGATAGAGACGCAGACGGTGGAAGACAGCTGCGGACGGAACTGGTCGATCAATGGGCGACTGGGACAACAATTCCAAGCAGAGGGACGAAAGCAGGAAATGGTAGCAAAACGAGGGACTTTCTGGGTGGTCACTTTGTCTCTGCATCTCTATCTTTATCTCTCTCTCTCCCTCTCTCTCTCTCTTCTTGAGAATCTATGTCTTTGTCGGTCTGACTGTCTGCATTTCTCTCTCTCTCTCTCTCTCTCGTCTTCGTCTCTGTTTCTCCTGTTTCTCACCCGCAATCATTTTCGGTCAGCATACTGTAAAATATCAAATTTGAGAACAATATAAAAACTATCGTTCAAAGAAAACCAATATTAGAAGTCATCATGTCTAACACTATTTGCAAAAGAGTTGCATCGGCCGGGAATCGAACCCGGGCCGCCCGCGTGGCAGGCGAGCATTCTACCACTGAACCACCGATGCCCACTGAAGGCACTGTTTGCCCGCTAAGATATGATCAGCGCCACTCGCTCGTGTAATACGATCCAGGAGAAAAGTTGCTGGAATGTACCTATCTGTGAAATATTTCATTTTTCCATCCTTGATTATGAATTGTCAGTGAGAAAAAGTTGTTTTCCTGTAATTTTACCCACTTTTCTCACCGCCGTGGCCGTTGGTCACATGCCCCGTTGTCTATCGGCCGCTCAGCTGCAAACACGATCGATTCCTGTTTTTTCTGTGTACGTTTGGCGCCATTCTGCCCATATATCTCTTTTATGTTAACCCATAACGTTCGAATGCTAATTTCCACTAAAATCATTTCATTTCCTCCATTTTCAGAGCGCTGGGAGGTTGAATCATGCCCCATTGTAAATGCTGCTTCGACGATTACGGTAAAATGGTCACTTTCCAATTAAACTCTGTTTTTTCAGATGAGGAGACCCATCGTCCGATGGTTGGCTCCTGTGGCCATACGATCTGTCGCAGCTGTCTTCAGAAGATGCGTGATCCGCTGAAGTGCTTCAAATGCCTCCAGTACACCTTCAATAACCCCGTTCCCAACTATGAAATGATGGGTGAGATTCCTTTTTAGTTTTTAAAGCGTATTTTCTAGAGGAAATGGGCGAAAAGGCGGAGAAGAAGACGGATGCTCAGAAGGAGCGCCGCCGACAGGCCCATCAGTGAGTTTAAAGCGGCGCACTGCCATGTCTTCGCCATGTTCGTTGTGGTCTAGTGGTTAGGATTTATGGCTCTCACCCATAAGGCCCGGGTTCGATTCCAGGCAAAGGAATATCTTTTGCTTATTATATTATTGGACACTGGGATCACTTCAAAACACCCAGTCGATGTGATATTTTGTTTTAGCACCCGCGAGGCTCCTCCCTACGATCCCCGCCGGTCTCACCCTTCCCCTCCTCGCGCTCGCCAGCAGTCCCAGCAGCAGAAGGAAGAGACATCGTAAATTATCTCTTCTTTCTTATAAGAACTTGAATTTAGGTGGGGCGATTGGGCCATGCTGGGAGCTGTTGCCGGAGTTGTGGCTGTCGGCGCAGTGGCCGTTTTCGGAGCCCTCAGCAAGAACAAACGTGAAAATTAGACGGGTTATCAGTGGATTCTGGTAATACAAACGGCTACTTACTTCTTCAATAAAATTATTGGAAACTAGTGTTATTTTACGTAGAAAAACCAGCAAAACTTTCTCTTAACAGATTTTTCCATAATTTCATGATAAAAATAACACAAAAATTTGATTTGGATGATTTTGTAACTCTCAGAATTTTTCTTTCCTCACAGCGTTCAGAGAGCTGGGTTTGTTTTCTTCAGTGAGTTGGTCTCTGGTGGGCGGCGGCTGGTAGTGCCCCGGCGGCTGCGCCGATCCGCTACGGGTGTGAGTCGCATTAGAAAATGGCCGCCGCCGCTGGCTCCCTCCAGGTTGAAACTTCCAATGGAATGATCCCTGTTCCAATTCAACGGGGTAAAGATTCCCTTTCAAGTTTCAATTCATAGACAACTGTAAATTACTTTATTACTGAATACGGAACGACAACTGTTTCTATTTCTCCCAGATTCTACTGCTCCTTGCTGCTCTTCGCCTTCTTCACATTGCTTATGAACGCCTCCTCCTTCTTAGTTTCCATTTTCTAAACTTATATTTTTACTTTATTTTACAAAAGAAAACTACCGTAGTCGGGGCGATGTACTGCGTCCTCTGTGACGTCACTTCTCCTTCCTCCGCTTGACAGGCGTAACATTGACCTGTCATCTCTTCAATACAGTACTTGCAGTACGTGGCAGGACACTTGGCACAGAATTTCAGCTTCGACGGTTTCATGTGCATCTGAAACTCAAGAAGGTGAAGAGCGATGGACAAATGTGGATTTTCCGTCGCAGGTTGGCAAACCAGCGAGTTTGTAGGGCAGCGCTGTCGCTGCATTTGCATGTCCGTTGTGGTCTAGTGGTTAGGATTTATGGCTCTCACCCATAAGGCCCGGGTTCGATTCCCGGCAACGGAAGAACTTTTGCTTTTCTTTTACTTTACATTTTAGGTTGCTTTCCAAAGGAAAATGCATCTGCTATATTAAGGAAATTTCCAAAATGAGCGTCAGCCTCGCATTTCAAACTTCGTTTTGAAGGAACATGCACCTGACACAGAAGGCACTGCCCAGTTTTGAACAATCGATCCAAGATTTGTAGTTTGAACCAGGATTTAGAAGTGAACCAGCCGCTAAACATGACAATGCCTTTTTCTTAAAAAAAAACTACCCATCGTCATAATCGTGGTGAATTTTCCATCTCTGAGCTGTAAATCGGATCCTAGCCCTGGCTTCTCTGCGATGGAGGGTTCGAAGAAAGAGGAGCTGAATTTTTAATTTAATTTTAAATTATATGAGTTACCTTATTGTAAAGGTAAATAAGGCGAACTCTGTCTCTTTTGGGAAACATGAATGGGAGGAAGAAGTTCAGAATCACTCGCTTGACGAAGAAGGAGAAGATTACCTAAAAGGGCGGCGATGATAATGAAATTCTTGTTTATATATTGAGTAAAAACTTTAATATTGATTTCTAGATGAAGACGAACAACAAGGCAAATAGCCAGGAGTGTCGCCGCCAGGCGCACAAGGGTGTTTAAAGTGCGGCGGTGGATTGTCTTCTCCATGTCCGTTGTGGTCTAGTGGTTAGGATTTATGGCTCTCACCCATAAGGCCCGGGTTCGATTCCCGGCAACGGAATATGTTTTGCTTTTGATTTCAACAACCGAAATATTCACTTTAGAAGACTCAGGCTTGGTTGTTTTAATGTTCCAATTTTTAAATTTCACCTGCATCAACAAAGACCCAACCAGCGGAGCGATGATCCACTTGGAATATTCAGCAAAGTCCGGTTTCTGCGGGTAGGTCAAACAGTGCTCATTCGTCAGTTGCTGATCTAACTTAAATTCAGTATTTTACAAAGTTACCTCATCTTTCTCCATAGTTTTATTAGATTGTAACATTTTATTCAGAAAATCCGCCACCACTCCCTCTCCTGTTACCGTAATCAAGGCGGTCTCTTGAACACTCGTCTCCACCGAAGTTTCAGAGACTGTCACCAGCTGGAATTCCAGTTTCAACAGCGAAACAATGAAACGTACCTCATTCAGAAATTTGTAGATGTAATAGTCGACCAGAATAAGGGTAAGAACTAAAAGAGCAACCAAAATCCAGCGGAAGAAAGGGTTTCTGGAGGATTTCACTTCGGCTTTTGAAGGTTTTCTGAAAATTTGAATTTAATACTGGCAACATTTAAATTAAAGATTACCCGAAGACATTCATGACCTTCCACTGTTTTCTCTCACTTCTGTCGATTCGAAGAAGACAGGGCTGGCCTAGTTTTTGGCGGAAGTCGTCGATCAACCAGAAAACCCTGAAAATTAATTTAAAAACTATTCACTTTATTTTTAAAACCAATCGCTTTACTTTTTTCTTTACAAAAATAATAATAAGTTTAAAGATGGTTTTCATGTTTCAATGCGAACATTTTCAAACCATATTTACGCCATTTGTTTATTTAGGTAGTTTAGGTAACAGTTTAGGTAATTTTCCCCCGTAATTCGTTAAATTATATTTAATTTATTTTTTTTAATGTATTGAAATACATGTTTGTAACACAGTAATAGATTTTGAAAATTCAAAAATTAAATTTAATGCTTTTTGTTTGAAAAATCGCATTTTTATTTTATTTAAAATCTTGGTCATTTGCATGTTTTAGCAACGTTTCATACAAACATGGGAGCATATTATTAGTGCTGCCACCGGGATTGCTCTTTCTTCACTATAAAACAATTGTCGACACTTTGAAATAATTTTTATTTATTTTTAATTTTTTTGTTTCATACAAATATGAGGAAACTGCTAATGATTGCCTTTTAGGCTAAAAAGGTGTTTTTAAAAGGTTTTCTTGTTTCCAACCCCTACGATGTTTCAAACAATCTTAACTTTTAGTGCAGTGGCAAAAGCAAGCGGCCCCTTTTGACTGGAAATCTCATTAAAGCAATTCAATTTTTTTAAGCATTACATATTTAATTTAGTGTAAACAGTGTCTTAATCTCACCTGGAAATGAAGTGATTGTTAAATTCCACGTTGCTCCTGTATTTGTCTATCATAGTCACCGTGTCGCTGAAGATTCCATAGACGTAGAAGATGAACAACGCAGAGATCACTTGCTTCGTCGACTTTAGAATAGCCTGAAATTATGAAAAAAATAATTTTAATCTTTAAAAAACAACCTTGACGTACTGTAGCGCTGCCTTGATCATCAGAGTGATGTCACTTAGACTGTAGTCCACCTCAACGCGGGGAGATTCCACGGCTATCACGTGGAGCTAAAAGAAGGAAACAATTGTTTAGGATAAAATGTAACATTTGATTTTTACTTAATTTTTATATAAAAATTTTATATATAAAAATGTTTTTGTGTTCAAATTTTAAGTTGATAATTTCGAATTTAAGGATTTTTGTTTTCAAGCTAAATTCAACATGATTGATTTTGTATTAAAACGCTTAACTCACATTTACAAAATTAATCTCCAATTTGGAATTTAAAAAAATTAAAATGATAGAAACAGAAAACAAATTGAAACAATTTTTTATTTTTACAAAGAAAAAGGTGTAACACAGTTAAAAAACAATTGTAAAAAAAAACTTTTAATCGTTTTCTTAAAACTAAATTAATCATGAATGATTTTTTAAGTCTGTAATGTAAAATTTTTTAAGTCTGTAATAAGTCTAAATTGCTTATAAAAAAATTAATTTGAAAACTATTAAGTTATGCGTCGAGTTTAACATAAGATTTTCTTTTTCCTGTTTTTTTTTTAAAATTTATAAAAATGTGCATATAACAAAAAAGTTTTATATTGAATTTAGCGTGAAAAAGAACATCCTAAAAGTGAAAATTATCATAAATCATTTTTTAGTTCTTTTCAAACATTGTTTTTACAATGGGTTTGAAAACGACATTTGTATTAAAATATTTTTAAAACTGTAGAAAAATGAGCCAAATTTCAAAAATTTAAATGAAATCTGTCTCACATTGACTCTGATTTCTCTATCCAGTTGTTCTGTCAGATTGGCTACATCTCCGATTTCTCCCTCCATTGAATTTCCAACTTTCGATTCTTCCAAAGAAGTGCGACAGAAGGAAATCGATTGTCTGGTGCGGTCTAGGTTCTAAAATACAAACTACAAACTACATTTGTTAAAATAACCTGGCAGGCTGATTCAGTGGTGAGTTTGTTGCAGACGAACCAATTGACTAGGGAAGGAAGGGCCGCGTAGCACTTTTTCTGGAAATGATGATCAGTGGAGAAACATTGTAGCTAAATGAAAAAAGGCCAATTTAAATGGTCATTTTGTGTGCTCACCTGGAGACTTCCAAATAGATCCCTGCACTTGTCCACTCCTTTGGTGAAGATGTCGTTGCATCTCTTCTGAATCCTTTCCGCTATCTTCCGACCGACGTTGGTTTTGAATTTAGTCCATCCAGGGGCTGTATTTGTAGCGTTGTTCATTTCATCATCGCTTAGAGTTTCGTCTTCGATTCCCATCGTTCTTCGTTGAGACAACACCTGAAGATATGAGTGTAAAAATAAAAATTGCTTTTTATTTGGGGGTTTTCTTTATTTCAAACAAACGTCAAACAACAAACTAAACTGAAACAATGGAGTGAAATGACAAAAATTTATTTTAGTTATGCGTTAGGGGATTTTGTGGAATGATAGTTAGGAAATCTGGAAAAACGTAATGTTTTTGTTCTTTAATTGCGGTTTAAAAAAAATTGATTTGCCACTAGCATAAAAAATTAAAAGTTTCTATAATTTTTACAAATATAGTTCATTCTTTGAATTTTTTAATTGAATGAATTGAAAAGGGTTTGACCTTAATTTATCAATTTTTTTTGTTGTTGCAAAATCAAATAAATTTTGGAAAAAAAGCTAATTTTTTTCGTTTCTGTTAATGCGGCAATAGTACAAAAAATAAAATTATGGAAAAATATTAAAAAATTAGATGATTTCTTTTTAACATCACTTTTTTTGAAATTTCTTTAAAAACGAAAAAGTGAAAATTAATAAAATTGTGTTTGATGATTCCTTTTTAAAAACTATATTAAAAGTTTAAAAAAATCTATTTGCAGATTATCTCAATATTCACGGTTTATTAAGTTTTCTTTTAATTATTCTAATTTCTAAAAATTCCATTTGTGGTTCAACCGGTGAACTAGCTATAGTTTGGAAAAGAACATAGGCTGCACCCTCCAACTAGTTTCTTTTACCAATTTTTTTCATTATTTCAAATTGAACGTCAAAAAAATGTATAAAAATTAGCATATTTTTTTAAAACATTTATTTTTACTCACCGCCAGTTGTTTCTCCGCCTTGTCCATAACCACATCCTCTCTTGTCTTCTCCGCTTTTATTTCCGACAAAAATGGAGAGATTAATTTTCGAATCAGAAAAATAGCCTTTTTCAACACTTTTAATCCTCTATCTGAAAAACCGAGATTTCATTTCAAAGGTTTGGTCCAAACCCAATGACTTCTGAAGAAGTTCCTCCATTGGGCCAGTGAACATTTGGATTCTATTCGAAATTACCTGAAATCAATCAATAAATCGATTCTTGGCTGAGTATCATTCTAAAACCCACCCTGGCTTGAAGCTGAAGATGACAAACGATAATCTCCGCCGTTAGTTTATAATTGTAGATTATGTTGTGGATTGGTCCCTCATTCAGATTATTGATGATCATTAGGGCCAATGGAGCCTGTCCGTTTTTGCCCAAGGCTCCCAGAAGGACGCAAATTGTGGCTGCGCGGAAGAGCTAAAATTCCATTTTGAAAACTAAAAGCACTACAGTAACCCACTGGACTGAGAGTGAAAGCAGCGGCGATGGATCCAATCATGGACCATTTCAGAAGAATCGAATAGACCGGGTGGAAGTCTGCAAAGTTGAGGCGATTCCAGCCGAGGTAGTAGAGGACGGCGCAGAGGAGGAAGCCAATCAGCCCGTTTAGGAGGTAGCGCAGCTTCTTGTAATCGGTCACTTCACTGAAACAAGGAAATAGGGGTTAGTTTAACCAAAAATGTGAGCCACTTAAAAATATCTTAAAAAAGAAAGTACCTTCTGAAGAGGAAATCTGCAAAAAAGCTGACTTTGGCTCTTTTTCTGATGCGTTTCCGTCGTTTGTCGTCGAAGAAACCGACCACCCGCATGGTGGTGGAGGAGGGAAAGAAAGAAATGAAAAGGGAGGAATTTTCTTATTCAAATAATCAAATATTCAAATTTCAAGAATTGGAATATTGATTTTATTCCGATTTACTTGAACGAAATTTAAGAGCGAAAGAGCAAATCAAGGCAGGCTCGTTTTTTGAAAATCCATTTTTAAATCGTAAGACTGTTACAGGAAATATCAAAAATCGATTTCAAATTGTAATTGTTGACGTTTTTTCTGAAAACAATTACTTTTTTTGGAAATATATAAATAAAATGGCGTTAGATTTTAAATAATGCTCTTTTGCCACATTACTCCACTATCTAATTTTTTTAATTGAATTTTGTGGTTTCACTTTAAGGTTTCACTACAAGCGCAACCAGGCAACCACTACCTAACACGACTGAAAATTTTAGGGAGTGATTTCACAGTATCTTTGCCAATGTTGTCAATTGATTTGTCACACAACTCCACAGTTTCGTTTAATAAATTGTTCCTTCGCCGCATCACTCCAAGGTTTCACTTCGAGTACACACAGTCATACACTAGCTAAAGCGACTACAAATTTTATAGATTGTTTGAACAAGTTGTCACTGATTTAACAACATTGTATTATCTAAATGTAAAAAGATGCCTGAATCATCAAAAATACCCCAGTTCGAGCCCCCGCATAACAAACTTTTTTTAGAAGTGAGTAGTTGTGCACGAGAATTTTTTTTTAGAACTTTTTTCAATAAATATAGCTGTCACTTTCATTCGGTTCTCTTTTTGCTTATCAAAAGAGTGTGAATCCTGGATTATCAAAAAAGAAATTTCAAAAGTGCACGAGATGAAATTAAAAGAAACACTGTTTTATGAGCAACAATTTTGACAACAACCAATTTCGAGAAAAATAGAGAAGAAGGTGCATAACTGGAAGTATTACCTTCGTCAATTTCTACATGGTTTCACTGTGAATGCTATCACTTCAACAGTTCGACATCGATATTTAGACAATAAAATCAAAAAGTTTCAATGTAGATTTAGCGGCGAGTATAATAATCTTTAAAAAAATCTATTTTGATTAAAAAACTTTTCAGCCAGTTTTTTTTACAGAAAACTTGACCATTTTTCCCTCTTTCAACAAAAGTTTTTTTCATTTTGTTTTTTTAGTGTTCATAACTTTCAGTCAATGCTTCTTCCAAATATATTGTTCAACTGAAAAAAAAGATAAATTGAAGAAAAGCTTGAAATAACATTAAATTCCAAATTTCAAATCTAAAACCATGTTATCAGATGCTTCGATTGAACCTCTCCGTTTCCATCGCAATTGCTTCTGATGACATGCAATTATTTGTGATAAGGGATTGCCCCGCAAGCACTCCTGACACTCTGTCAGAATTGACAGCATCGTTCAAACCTCTCCCATCTCTATCCACATAACTATTTTTCTCATCTCATTATTCTAAAACCCTAAAATCTTTTTTTTCTCTTTCAGTAAACAATTCCTGTTATCTTCCTTTCAACAATTTACGCTAGACAGCCTCCAACACACGAAACACCAATCAGCTTCTTTTTTAAATCTGTTCCTTGATCTACAAGTTTTTATGATTTCAGATTTTGCTAAAATTACTTTTGTTAAATTATAGACATGTATACCACAGCTGAAAGAACGATTTGTCTTTTCCTGTTCACAACGGTAGGTTAATTTTTTTTAAACTTAAAAAAATACTTTTTTATTTTCAGACTATTTTTGCTGGGCTTTTTTGTTGTATCTATGTTGCATTTTTTGCTTTGTTTTATGCAAAGAAAAGAACATCGTTTAACTTAACTTGTGTTTATAAATGCTTTCTGAACATCTTTACTCTCTCGTGTTTTCTATTTTGGGCCCTTCCCGTTAGCATACTGTAAGTGGATCATAAACACACTCACACAGGCACTGAGCAACATAGACAGACACGTACACACAAAGACACACGCACACACACCCACACTTTCAGAGGAATCCCTTCATCAAGTCTCTTTTGGGGAACTGTCACCTACATTCTAACGGCCAACATTTACGCCTTACTGACTTTGATTGCCATTACCTTGGCTGCTAACCGATTTATTTCTATTTACTTCTACAGCTACTATTTGTATATTTGTTCCCTACGAAATATCACAGTTAGTTAGCTTTGTATTTTGATATGAACTATAATTAAAAATAGGTAAAGATCGAGGTTAAATGAATAAAAATCGTTTTATCTAGGTCAGGGAAAATAATTTATTTTTGGATGTTCGGTACAAACACAGCAAAGATCATCACAAGTAAATGTTAAACAACTTTAAAAAATGTGGGTGGAAAAGTTTAAAAATAGTTTTGTAACTTTATGTTTAGAATTCATTAAAATGTTTTATTTTCTCACAGACTTTACAAAAACTCCAAATGATTAAAATTTTAAGTTCTATTAAAGTCAAAATTTGAAAATTTTATTGTCCAAAAATCAATGTTAAACGACTGTGTCATAAAAAAGTTTCTAATTTTAAAATGTACATAAGTGGAAAAAGTATTGTAAAATTTACGTGAATAAATAATTATTTTTAAATTGTTTTTGTATCCAAAATCTAAACACCATTAAAAATAATGATTTCTTAACATCATTTGTTTTATTTCTATTAAAGAAAAATCTAAAATGAACGGATAACGGGATATAAAAACTGTGAGTTTGATTTTTTCCAACGATTGCGTAAAAATAAACAATTTTGCTGTAAAATTTATATTGCTATAATTTTTTGTGGCTGAAGAAAGGTCAGGCCCTAATAGAAATTTGCTAGTTTTCAACGCTTAGCTGAGCATCATATCTTTGTAAAAATTTAAAAAACTGAAATTAAAAAAAATCACCCTGAAAATGGTAATAAAACATTAATTTTTAGAACAAAAAAACATCTAAAGATAGAATTTTTTGAAAACGTTTTAACAGTAAGGTGATAAAAAAGTTACACCTATCAATTTAACTTGGACTACTAATCTAATTGTGATCTTACAAGTACTTGTAAACACAGTACATGGCAGCCGTAACAGTAAAATTTGACAAAACAATTTTTTTCAATTTTAAATCCAAAATGAATTCCGCAGTAATTGAATATTTTCAGGTCGTCTTACTACTTTTGACCAGCTACTCCTCATTTAACGTCATAAAAGCATGTAAGTCGCCCTTGAAAACCGATTTTCTAAATTTGTCTTAAAATTTTAAAATTTAACTTAAAGTGAGTTTTCAGTTTTCCACGACAAAGTTTTCTTCAACGGTGAAACCATTTCATTCGAACATTCGGAGGATTTTCAAGGCTATGGTTTTTTGGTAAACCCAATTTTAATCACCACTGGGATATGCCTTTTTATTAATTTTGCGACCATGGCTAGGATTTTCTATAACATGGTTAATTTCAATTTGGGATTAATATATAAAATTAATACATTCAGGTGATCATGAGAAAAATAACATCAAACACACTTTTTAAAGAAAATTCTCGTCTTTTTGCGCAGGTAGTAAATTTATTTTAATATATAAAAAAAGTTTTAAAAAAAAACACGTAATTTCAGGCTTTTCTGCAAGACATTCTTTTTGCCATTGACGTCGTCTGTATGAACTATTTATCCCCATTAATTGACCACCCATTATGGAAATTCTTCTGTATGACCTATGCTGGAATTCTGGTTCATGCCGCTGATGCTCCAATTATGTTGGCGTTTCAGCCTCATTTATTGCAGCCTTTGAGAAAATTGAGGGTTTGTTTGATTGACCTTTCTGGATTCAAATGTAATTCAGACAAAGAAAATCCACGTGGAAGTGGTGTCAGCCTTCTAAAAATGAAGAATCGAACCTAACGGCAATTTTTGTAGATTTTGTTGAGTTTAATGAACTCAACCTTTTGCATTTAGCATTTAAAATGTGTGCTAACGTGTAAAAAAAGCTCAGGCCGCTTTCTATGAACCCATGTGGCATCATGCCGCTTTTTGAGAAACCTGACAGCTTTCGGCAGCTTTTTTTCTCTTTTTCTGCTTTCTGCAGCGTTCAAACCTTATAGCGCACATGGGCTAGACCATCAGGTCGCTTTGGTAGCATCATGCCGCTTTTGATTGACTTCTCTTGATTTTGACTCTTGATTGACCCGCGTCTTGCTGTTTCGTCAAGCCTTTCTGTCAAGCATTTATTCTTTCTGCTGATCTTTCTGCTTTTTGAACCCTCCTCATTGCTTTTTAGGTTATGAAAAAAGTATATATTGTGTCTTTCACCATTTGAAAACGTAACGGACGAGACACCGAAAATGATTTAAAATTTAATTTTTTTTATTTGGACCATTTTAGGTCAACATGGACTAAACGGCACCTTACTCATCGTTTCAAAAAACAATCCTGCTACTTAAATAATAGTTAAAGCAAAACAATTAGACTCCATCATACTTATTTTATTCAATTTTAACGCAAAAAGTGGCCAAAAGTTTTGTTATTCGAGCTAAACATTTTTGATTACTTTCTGTTCTGAAAATTCATCAATTTATTTTATGGTAAATGTTTGTAGAAAACCATGAAATGATTTCATTTAGCCCAATTTGACAAAAAGTGTTCACAATTCGAAAAACTTCAAAAGCCGACAGAGACTAAATTAAATTAAGCTAGGTCTTTTTCAACAATTACCTCGTTGTTCTCCGTGAGAACGTCGATGTGTGCATGGAGCATCTAAATGTTAGGATATTGGGGTGTTCATCAAATATGAGAGAAATGAAGAGAGAGAGAGAGGGGCAAGGATGCACTCCAAACAATGTAAACTGTTTATCTCATGCATCAAACATGATTTGGGGTCTATCCCCCTCGGAATGTCATATTTACTTCATATAACGTTTGAGCCAAATCGAAGACTATTAAAAATCCTGTCATAGACTCTTAACAGGATAACAATTGTCTCTTTTAAGAGAAAAAAAATCGAAAATTTAAAAATGTTGCTGGTAATTCTGCCCATTGAAAGATATCAATGGGACTGACAATAGAATATGTAGTGATAAAACATTGCACTTCATTCCTCCTTAAAAAATCAACTTGGCTTCCCCAGCTCCACAAAGGAATCATCAGTTGTGGTTGAAAGATTAGCATCATGGGAGCATCCAATGTATGCACGAGTAGTCCAGTATAGGAAAGACAAATGAAACGAAGAACTGGATTTTCACTCAATCTCGACACAAAGACCATAAAAGTGACATCCACGGTGAAAAGAGAATCCTGGAGGAAGGCCTGTGCGAATAAAAGGCAGTTTTTCTTGATTCTTTTAGAGTTGGAGAATTTGCTCGAGGCCTAAAATGGGAAATTTAGTTTTTATTAAACATTTTCCCACATAACCGTATAAAATTCGAAACAAGGTTACTAGATTTAGAAAATTGGAAATTACAAAAACAATGTACACAGGCCCCATTATGGCATTGAAGCCATCTTCATCCTCCAGGTTTTCCCAGATCAAAGCCACTCCATTGTAGTTTACTCTTGCAGGTGCTGAAATTGTGAGTGAGCTGGTTCATGTGCATAAAATCGTCATCGTATAGTACTCTCTTACTATTAGAAAGGCGACCATCTCCGATTTACATAGTTCAAAAGTTGTGCACATCCCTATATTTCATTATTAATTTTATTCCTTTTTAATGTATACAAATTTCGAACTAAATCGGAGATGGTCGTTTTCCGAGACAACACTGGATTCCACTGTTTTCACGGAGCACCTGGTTTTCAGCTAAAAAATCATGGAGTTGCAAAACAATATTTTTTCTAATATACTTAAAAATTGGCGATCTGTTTATTGCTAGACTCGAGACATTTTTAATAGTAATAAATGCCAGAAAAAGGATTCCTTTCAGTTGATTTTACGTAAAAATCCGTAAAAATTTAAGCGTAGCATACACATTCGAAAACAATCAATAACGTGAAAATTTCTTCAAACAGAATTTTTTCCACATTTTGCACTTCATCAATTCAATTTTTTCTGAAGAAAAACCGGAGTCATTTATTCATAAAATTTTGAAGTTAACGATAAGAAATGATTCTAGAGCATATTTTCTATTTTCCAAGTTGTAAAACTTTGAACTATCAATGTCAAGAACGGGGTGAAATAACCCCATTTCCAAAAATTAAAGAGATGTCAATTTTTTTAAAGAAATTAACCTCATTTCCAAAAATTAATGAGATGTCAATTTTTTAAAGAACTTTTTAAAAGGCTTTTTTTTAAAGAATAAAAGCCTTTTTTCAAACTCTTATGTTAAAGGGTAAGGACCGCATAAAAATAATTTTTCTGATTTTGTGATAAAATTCTAGATCTCATTCTCAGGATTCCAAAAAATACCTCTTTTACCCATTTTGCATAAAACTGAACCGATTTAGGAGCGCTTGAAATTAGGGGAAATTGCTTTGAATTGCCGCCAACTCTGCGTCTCCTCATTTCCCACACTCTCTCGCTCACTCTGGCCGTGTTTACGTGCGGCAAACGCGTAAAACGGCCGTGTAAACGCGCCCCTTTTGCAGTCCAAATCATATAAAAGGGGTATGTTTCAGAATCGTAGAAACGACATCTATTCGATGAAATAGTTGTAAAAAAAACTTTGAAAAATCAATTTTACGAGGTCCTTCCCCTTTAACCTCAAAAATCGAAAAAGATTTTGTACGGCAAATCAGCTAGAAGTGTTTTTATGGCTTTTATGGTGAAACAAAACCCCCAAAACAGGTTTTTCGAGGTTACATCTGAGCAGTGTTAATGATATGTATCCGTTTTGGTCCCCATATGATTACTTTAAAAATTGAACAAGTTTGCAAAATTTAGACACGAAATTTTGAGCTACAGTAACCCAGATGAAAAAATTGCTTTGAGCTGAAACTCGTTTTAGACCCACATTTGACCGCCGAAAAGATGCATAAACCAAAAACGATGGCCAATAGAACCAAGGTAATTTTCATGCTGCATATCTGATCATATCTCCTCCACCACCAGATTGCAATGAACCTATTCCACGAAAGAAGAAGAGCAATGCACATCAAAATTGTATAAACAGCCGACGTTATCATAAAGCATATACTGTTTAAAAAGAGGCTACCGTTCGAAATAGCCCTGTTATCTCATAGTGAAATTAAAATTTTAAAAACTTACATAACTCCTAAAGGTACAGACCAAAGCAGATAGCTCAGAAGTACAAAAAGATTCAGAAAGGATTTTATTATACCCATTAAGTTGAAAGAAGTCCTCTTTTTTGAATAGAAAATAGCATAGATTGTAATGTAAAAATTACACAAAATGCCAAAGATGATAGTCTACAGAAATTTTTAAATAAATTTATAAAAACTTACAATTGTTAAAACTATCAAACAGGGAATTCGTTGCAGAGGTGTGAACATTGCCACAAAATTAGGTTGGTGTTCACGTCCACAGGATAACAACCTTGTTTAATAACCAGGTTTCTGTAATTGTTGTGTGGGCACGGTCTTCAGCCCTTTAATGGAACTTGGTGAGCGTTAAAGTGGTAATTGTCCGAGTAGTACAGAATGATTTCAGCTAGGGAGTACATATTTGATACTTAGTCTGATATGTCATGAAGCATTTTTGTTGTTGTTGAAAAATGTTAATGTTTAAAACGCCGTCTCTAAAACTCAGCGTCGAAATTGGCTGAAAGTTGGTTTAAGCTTTCTATGATTTAATGAGTGTATTTTGAGAGTTTCTGCACAGGACTGGTTTCCTGACCTGGGTTACGGTAGACGATCATGGTAAACGGTAATTTGGTCAAAGTTTGTCTAAATTCAAAATTGAGACACTTTTTGGATTCCCTAAATTATACAATGTAATTGGCCAACACTTTGTTTTCCTAACAAGTTACGAATTTTAAAAGACGCAAAAAGTGTTTTTCTGCACTTTAACAACGTGAGCTTAACATCGACAATCGAAGTTGACTATTATTGTTAAAAGATCAATTTAATGTGAAATACCAGAAGTTAAAGCCCCGCTTCGCGGGTCTTTTCCTTCTGGTTTCGGCGGCCTTCGGCCGCCTCGGGGGCGCTTCGCGACCCAACGGACAATAACGTTAGCGGGTGAGCACTCGCGGCCGCACTTTGGTACCCTCCCCTCGCTTAATCACCGTGCACCCATTTCTACCAACTGGAAATGAGAAGGCCTTTTCATAGAAATTTCACGTTGCGCTGCTAACCAACAAAGAGAAAACCTTCAAATGTATATAAGGATAAAAAAACTAAAACTCACAAAAATGCAATTTTCTCTTTACACCACTTCCATGTTTCAACGGTAACGGGGTAAATTGTTTTTTTTTTGAATGGTGAACTTTAAACAATTTGGAATTGCGTGAAAATTGCTCAGTCATCATAGAGAAACCGAAATATTTTATAATCGGAGCAAATTTGACCTCATTTTAGACCAATTGACCAATTGCCCGAGTAGTGCAAACTGGATTCAGCCAGGAAGTACACATTTGGTATTTAGGTATTCATTTTCAAAATCTATCCTAAAGATACATTTTCATTTCTGAGATGACAGAGATGTGATTCTTTTAAGGCGCTGAACCAAGTGTTTGGGTCTTCGTTCATATTCCTACCATTTATCCAAACTAATTATTAAATGGCTTTTTGCGTCAAAGCTTGTATTTTGAAGCAACAAATCACTAACGAAGAAATGCCCTCTCTCCTATTACATTGTAGATTTGTTTTGTGTGCTTTGAGCAAAACGTGGACGCCCGCGGCCTTATGGAGACACGGCATTACGAAAGCGACGCGATGGCGAACTGAAAAGGGCAGGGTATCTGGTTTGGCTTGCTTGTGCTTCATTTTCTTCTTCAGTGATTTGTTGTTTCCTGGGAAAAAATACAAGCCTTGACGCAAAAAATCCATCAAATAATGAGTGTTAATAAACGGTAGGAATATGAACGAAGACCCAAACATTTGGTTCAACGCCTTAAAAGAATCACATCTCTGTCATCTCAATAAAAGCATAAGAACATGTGAGAATGCGAAAAATGAGTCTATGAGACAGGTTGTGGTTACCTCCAAAATGAAAATCTGTCTTTAGGATAGATTTTGAAAATGAAGAATCAAGCAGAAGGAGTATTCAAAATACTTAATTTAATAAAATTTAACAGAATGAGGCTTACCGCAAAGGAATGATAAAAGCGCCCTGTTCTGTGTTTTGGTTACTTTCCGCTTTCACCTGAAATTTCAAGGAAGACGATTTCGATTTTTTGCTTTTGTTTTTGATCCTAGGCTTTGAATCAACGAGCAATTTAGTGTTAATTTTCATTATCACATCCGTTTTTCGTATTAAATTCAGCAGATTGGAATGTTTGAATTAAAATTACAAAGGTTTTGAAACTTTTAAATGCAAAACCGCTAACCCGAGTGAGACATGGATATTAAGAAGAAACTCTCTGAATATTGTTTTTGGACCAGTCCAATGTTTTGTAATCCAATATTTAGAATTTGCTTCTTTGATAACTTCGCTGTTCCGATTTCTGAGCATCAACTGATTACTATCATTAGCTACCACTAATAGCTGCAACGGCAGATGCGGCAGTGATCGTTCAAAATGGCAGATATGTGTTTCCGAGAGTTGTGATGATTGCTCTATTTTGTCTTCTTTACACAGTTATTGAAATAATGGAAGCATGTGGCAAAAAAGCGACATTTCTCAAAAAACCGTTCCCCAAAACTTTTTCATTTATGGTGCGCCTGAACTGAGTTTGGTGAACACACAGTTTGGTGAACGGAGTAAAAACACTCGCGTTTATACCCCGACTAGGTCCCCGCTAACTTGTCTTTTTACGAAAATGTCGCCGTGACAAATAATAAATTTGATTTTAAAGGGACAGTCAAGGGCCTTTTCATTTCATTATTATAGGATACGGTCGTCCATTTTGCATATTCAAAAATGCTAAATTGTCTCGCGCACCTCGTTTCCCTCAATGTCTCATTCAAATTTGAATGCCACTAAACGCAGGACACATTGACCGTCCGGGCCATCCGCACTTTCTGCGGATGGAAACCCGAAATCGGCTACTTTGAGGTTGAATATCCCAAAAACTAGGGATTTCCGACATAAGGTCCCAAAAAGTTTCATATGAGACAAAGTTGCAAAAGCCGCCTGACTGTCCCTTTAAAATTGATCTCAGTCAAGCCAAGTTGTCACCAGATGAATGATCTAGTTTATTACCCTATTCTTTGAAACATTGAGTTGTTGTGAATAACAATCAACAAGCGAATAGTAGAGAAAATGTGATTTGTTCTCACTAAAGTCTCCGATTCGCCTACGTAATTATTTTTTTGCAAGTCTGGCATTACAAAAGATTCTAGACATTTGCATTCACACGTAGTTTCCGCTTGCACTAACGTTTTAATCTTAATTTAAAAGAAAACTTTAAAAGTACTTTTATACATAAAAGTCTACCAGAAATTTTGTGTTTCCCCTTATGTAACTTTCTTTTGCTATTACTCTGTCTAGAGACTTTTACAAATTGTGCAACGCTTTGCCTCATCATGTCAAAGTTTAAAAGATAGACTTATTTTATTCAATTCCATCCTTTCAATAGTGGAATGATAGGGCAAAGCGGATGGTGTAAATTTGATTGATGTAGGCAGCAGTGAGCCAAATAAGGCTGAGTAAAATTCGTAGATTTTTGCGTTTTACGTCGAACAATCGTTTTACTATAAAAAAATCTAAAAATCTTCTTTTCAAAATGTTTTGAAGACATTTCAAACTCACATTTATATTACTCAAAAGAAAACAATTGTAATAGCAAGAAATTTTTCTTGCCTAAGGCACAAAGCCAAAACTTCTCTTTTGTTAATGTTTTTCATCAAGTTATCTTTACAAAACTCCTCAAAAAAGGGAAAACTAACTAACGTATATGGAAAACGGGTAAACTGACTAGTTGCAGATTTGAAGTCAAAAAAACATATTTTACTTGAAAACTACTTTTAATTTTATATTTCACTTTTTTAGTAGCTTCATTTGGATTTTTCCCTTCAGAACCACAAAAAACTACTTCCCTTTACCTCCATACTCTTTTCGTACATTTTACATTGTGCGCATTTTCACATCATTCCACTGTAGTAATTTTAAAAAAAACTTCCTTACTAAAATTTTTTTTTGCGTTTTTCAGTGAGAAAAAACAAGTTTCAGCTAAACCTAGTTTGATCCTCGCTCACAATGGAAAAAAAGTTTGGAAAATATTTTAATTTTTTAATTCCTCCATTTTTAATGTAATTTAAAGCTTTTATAAATTTGGTTTTTGTGCATAATTTATTTTTCGAAATTTAAAAAATACGTTACTTTGAATTTTTCTCTAAAACTTTTTCTCAAAATAGAAAAATTAACTTCCCTGTGAACTTTTATGTTTCAAATCTTTTCAACAATTTTCAATAATAATTAATAGACCAACGCCGCAAATCGCATTTTATCTGCGACTGGGGGTTTCATTACTTCCTGATGACAAAAAACAAATGACTAAGTCTCACATGTTCAACAACATTTCCTTCTTTTTCCCTTGACAACCAAAAAATAACAAAACTTTAAAATTGAAAATATATTTTCAGAATAATCAATGTTCACTGTACTCGAAAGGGTAATTTGCGTTTTTGTCTTTGCACTCGTGAGTTTATTTTTGAAATAATTTAATTAAAGCATATTTAAGACCGTCATAATCGGATTAGTGTGTAATCTTTACATCGCAGTCTACGCCGTCTTCTTCTCCAAAAAGCGAACTTCTTTCAATTTTTTGTGTATTTTTAAATCTATTCTGAATCTTTTTGTTTTAACAACTTATTTAGTTTGGTCACTTCCGTTGAGCATACTGTAAGTTTTTTTAAAAAGAAAGTTTTAAAAATTATTGCAAAATGTTTTACAAATTTTTAAGGGTAACTTCGGATGCCGATCCCGTGCTGAATAACTTTTTCTTCAAATGCGTTTCAATTGTTTACAACACTCTTTTTAATGTTTGTATAATTCTTTCATGGAACAGATTTATTGCCATTTGGTGGTGGAGGCGGTATGAAACCATTTGTAACATTAAGGTTATGGGGGTTGGTTCAAACTACAAACTACTTAAATTGATATTTAAGGTATTGATGGGAATTATTCTGGTTTACAATATTTATGATGGAGTAACTTGTAAGTTTAAAAAATTTACAAAAAATTGAGTAGTGTATCGAAAGCTCTTTTTATTTTTTATTCAGCAAAAATTACTTTTCGAAAAATTTACAATCGCGCCGGGAAAAGTATAAAGGTTTATAGGCACCAGGTTTTATTTTTTTGAAAATATTCAAATTAGCTGACTAAATAACTCTATTGAAAAATAGTTTTCATTGAGAAAAACAAAAGTGTTCCACGTGTCACAAACGTCACAAAAGTGAACCCTCGAAAAAAACACGGGGCAAACCGGTCATGTTCTGTCAAAAAGCAACAAAAAATCAATAATCACAAATTGAAAAATATTACATTCAGATAATCAATACACTATTTTTTTCAGCCACGGCCGATTTAAATTTCAACGGAAACTCCATTTCCTGGGAAAACGTGGAAGACATAACGGGCTATGAAGTAATTATGACTCCCGTCTACACTGTCATTGGAATCGCCTATTTTCTGAATTTTATGACTATGATCCGCATCTTTTTCGATTTTGTTAGTTTACAATCAAACTTTTTAAGTTTAATCCTTTTCAGTCCACAAATAAACTCGCAAGTTCCAAACGAACAAGAGAAAACTCACTTCTTTTTCTGCAGGTGAATTTTAAAATTAGAGTTTTTCAAGTCTAAATTTAGGCTTTTATTCAAGACTCTCTTTTTACAATCGATGTGACCTGTATGGTTTTTGTGTCAAGACTAAGCGACAGTTCTATGCTTCATTTCATTTGTCTCCATTATACCGGCCTTCTGGTTCATGCCGCTGATGGACCAGTCATGATTCTATTCCAAAGACATATGCTGAATCCGGTGAGAAATTGGAGCAGAAAGGTAGTTCAAAGAAATTGAAATTTTTAGTTGTGTTTTCAGACAACAGTCGTCAGTATTTCTGGAATCAACGTGGCTTGAGAGATGTTGCAATAAATATATTTAGATATTTTAAAAGTTGTTTTGCAGGCGCAAACATACACACATTGACAACCATATGGACTTTGTACAGATCGCTAGGGTATATACATGTCGTTTATTGTAAGCAATAAAATTTTAATTGCTTCATAAAAATTAGGAATGATGCACAAAAATGAAGTTTTCCTAAGTTTTTTTTTTACTAAATATGAAAAAATACCTGGTTATTTAAATGTTCTATTAGCTATTCTATTTTCAAATCGATTTGAAATTACTTGGTATGTCACATGTAACTTTCAAATTTTTTTTACCAAATCTATATCAGTAAATATGAATTACAAAATTACTTGGAAATGGTATAAAAAAATTATTAAAAAAAAGTTCTTTTTACAGAAGAGTATCTTCAAAAATGTTTGTAAAAAGATTTTTAAATGACGGGAGGTACTTGCACTGCGTTTAGAGGTATCGATTGAATTTTGGAATGTCTGTTTTGGAATGATTTTTCTTATTGATTTTTTACAGTTACAAAACACAGCGTATTTTGAAATTAAAAATTAGCATAAAAGTGGAATAATTAAGCATAAAATAAGTTAAGGTAGCACCTCGCTCCTCCCCTCATTTCCACTTCTCTCTTCCCCTGGGGAAGTCGTTCCTCTCCATGACCTCCCGCAATCCTTCCAAAGCCCCTGTCCCTATGTACGACTTCAGTAGCACCATCTCCGAAATCGATCACGGAGCCACCGATGTAAGTCTTCTGAATATCTTCTTCAGTAAGGTTCTTCAGGCAGAGGCTGTGAAGAGCGTCCGTCGTCAGTTGGAAGACGCCTTGGCCCAATTGGAGGGAAACGTGGCCGCCCAGGAGCACCGTCGCGTCGAAAATGTGAATCAGCTGCAGTTCGGGCAGGCGCAGGTGGCGGAACTCTCGGACCGGGTGGCCAAAGCTAGGAAGAGGGAGGAACTGCTGGCGGAGAAGGTGACCGGATGGGTGCACTACCTTCAGGAGGAGAAGAAGAAGGTAGACCATATTTTTCTCTCTTTTTCTCTCTCTTTCTCTCTCTTCATCTCTCTTTCTTTTTCTTTCTCTCACTTCTGAAATTAATGGTAAAGTGCTTCAGATGCTGATCAGGGAGAACCGGCTGTGTGCGGGTGTTTCGGAAGAGTTGAACGGCAGTGTGGAGTACCATATCAACATGATCACGGAGAAGAGGGCGGCTGTGGATGAGTGCTTGGCGGAGACGAGGGAGCGCCGGCAGCAGCACAAGAACTACCTCAGGATGCTCAAGGCGGAGCTGGACGAACTGCAGAAGACGATCGTCGACTGGGACCAGAAGGTCAAGGAGGTAGGAGAGAGAGAGAAAGTGAGAGAGAGAGAGAGAACTTCCTTTTAAGATGGATGTGATCAATGAGACGTTGCTTGTTCGGAGGGAGCAGCAGGAGAAGCAGTTGGCCGACAAGGAGAGGATGGAGCAGGAGGAGAAGACCAAGTGCCAGGAGCTGGAGAGGGAGATGGCTCGTTTGGCTAGGGGAAAGAGCGGAGCTCACCAGGTGTCTTCTGAGAGTTTTGACTTTAACCGATGAATTGAAGCACAGTCTGACGTCGTTCTCCAACCTGAACGTGTCGAACAGCGAGGCTGGTTCGACCACTCTGGCCGAGGGACTCCTGGCCGACATCCGTCGCCTCCACAACGGCATCAACCATTGAGACCGGAAATTCTAGAGTATACAAATGTCGTCGGTACAAGTAAAGTTTCTGGAACCAATCAGGCCTTTCGGCCACCTTCTCTGCCAGCAGTTCCTCCCTCTTCCTGGCTTTGACCACCCGGTCCGAGAGTTCCGCCACCTGTGCCTGGCCTAACTGCAGCTGATTCACAGTTTCGACGCGACGGTGCTCCTGGGCGGCCACGTCGCCCTCCAATTGGCCAAGGCGTCTTCCAACTGACGACGGACGCTCTTCACAGCCTCTGCCTGAAGAACCTTACTGAAGAAGATATTCAGAAGACTTACATCGGTGGCTGCGTGATCGATTTCGGAGATGGTGCTACTGAAGTCGTACATAGGTACAGGGGCTTTAGAAGGATTGCGGGAGGACATGGAAAGGAACGACTTCCTTAGGGGAAGAGTAGGATCAAAATTAAGGAAAAATAGGAAAAAGAAAAAAGAGAGAGAGAGACAGACACAGAAATATCGTTCCAGTGATTCCCTAGACTGAAGCCACCCAGTTTCTGTCTTTTTCCATGCTTCACAAAAACGAAACGGCGGTTCGGGGAATTCCTGCCCAACGGCAATCATCTGAACTTCCACAGCGCTTCTTCGGCAAACGCCACGCGTATGTGGCGCAGGCAGAGTCCGGCCTTCACGAAACACGGGAACAAGGACAAAGTACACATCACGGTCACAAATGGGAAGAAAATACGTGCTTTGAAAGGAGACAATAGCAGATTCATTGAGACAAGGACAGGTGGCAAAACAAAGAAGAGGAATCAAAATTCAGAAGACAAGGTTAATGGCATTGACTTGAATTCTGGTTTTTGGGCACACAAAATGGATAATTTTGAAAATAAAGTTATCCATCAACATAGATCTTGGTTGAAACACTAGAGATGCCATATAAAAACATTTTAAAAATTATAATTCTTTTTTTAAAATTATAATAGGTTTAATTTTAAAATTGTTAGTGTTAAAAACAAATGTTCGAAACCAGAGAAAGATATTGTTTAATAAAAAAGAAACAATACAATGAAAAAATAACTATTTTTTTTAAATTGCCCAAAAACAACAGAAAAAATAGTTCAAAATACATGTTTTAGTTCATTTTTGAAAACTCTCTTATATTAATGTTTCTCCTCGTTACCAAATTCTCTAAATTGCCGTAAATTTAAATTCGCATTTTGGTTTTTTGTGACTTTTTTTTTAATTTGAGTGAGATACTTTTTTCTGGCAAAAAATATTTATATTAAAATAGTCAAGTAATTTTTGTTTTTAACTTTAATGTTACACAACATTGCCGAATTTTTCAAAAATACCGTAGATGCAATATCTTCAAGTAGATCCACAAAAACTGTTCCTTTAAGAAAGAAAGAAAGTTTAGAAGCGATGTGGAAGTTTAAAAAAATCTTAAATATTTAGAAAAGATCTAAAATTGTAACATTAAAATTTTTTTTAAAGAAAATAATGGAAGTTAAATTGTGCATTGTAATTTTCCCTGTTTTAAAATATTTTCACCGTTTACAAAATTTAAAAAAAACAGTGTTTTAACTAAATTGAAAAAAGACGGTTGAGGTGGATCCAAAACAAGTTTTTGAATAATATTTGTTAAAATTAAAAACGTTTATTGAATTTTATTTTTGGAAATTATTATCTATTTTGATAATCAATTTTTTAAACTTTTAAGTAATTGCAACAAAATTTTTCTTTAAAAATATGTTTTTTATGCTTTCTCTTTTTGTAGCATTCTATTTTACTTCGGGTTTTTTAAAACTAAATTCTTATAATTTATATTGAACATTAAAGTAAAATAGTTTCAATTTTCGATCTCATCAGAGTCCAACTAATTCTCGATCAAAAAGTGCCCCAATTCCTTCATTTCCGTGCATTCTTTGGTCGTCCTTTGAAGACCAGTTGGGGTTTTTCAGCAAACGCAGACATTAAGACAGACCGCGCGCATTTTATCACGTCACTTCACGATTCCAGCGTCCTTTATAAGCGAGGGAGGCCAGGGGAAGACCAAGCCCCGCTTTTCCTCTTATTTCCTTCTAAGCTTTTTGGCTGATTTGACTGCTTTTCTATATAAATAGAAGTTCATTTTTTAGAAAAAAAAATGAAACAGTAGAGTAATCAGTCAAGCACTGGCAGCCAAACTGTGACGAACAGCTTCTAAGAGCATTACATTCTCCTTTTTTCTTCAAACGTTTTCAAAATCTATATTTTCCAGATGATGTCCCGACTTCTCTCCGTCCTCTTCTTCTTCGCTATGATCTCCGCCATGGCTGCTCAGTATGGTTACTACGGTTTGTCAACATCACTCTAATGTTACAGTGCCCTTTAGGTGGCTACCCTGGCTATGGCTATGGCTACGGCTACCGTCCCTACTACCGTCCTTACGGATACGGATACCGCCCGTATGGATACGGATACAACCCCGTCAGAGGAGCCGTCAGAGGGGCGGTGGCTGGAGCGGCAATTGGAGCTCTCGTTGGAAAATAATTATTTTGATTTGGATAAAGCTTTACAAATAAAATCTCTGAATTATCAAGAATTCCATTTTCCTTGTATTAAAATTTTGATTCTTCTTAAATGGTTAGAACCGTTTAAATTTCCAAACTATAAACCGGTTGGGTGGACTTGAAAAAAATGAACGTTGTTTTTGAATAACATTCAAAATTTAGAAATATAATTTAATTTGAAAATTCAATTTAAAAGATTTTATTATGTTCCAACTATCCGATAAAGATTTACCTTGTAAATAAAATTGCAATTTTGACTCAACAATGGTTAGAAATGTCAAGTTTAAATTGAAAATTTGTTAATTTGAAGAGTTTAGCTAATTTTACATTGTGTGTGTGTGTGTGTGTGTGTGTTTACTATTCCGCTCTGAAACTACCCTAAAATTCGAGAACTTTGAACACAGAAAACATGGCCACACCCTTTCAAAACAACCTAAATTGTAACATGATTGCGAACTTCGGTCAACACTTGACTAGACAGAGTTAGACTAAGTTAGAACAACGGGTGAGTAAACAGCGGGTGGGTCAATTCCTGTTTTCTTCTTTCATCGTCAGTATTATTCAGAGATTAGTTTACAACGTGACGTTGATATAAACTCAAAATAGTGTACTTTTCGTGATTCTACTTGTTTTCCCCCATTTAAAGTCTTTTCTAAAAGTCTTTATGTTTCTTTTTAAAAATGTATTTTTTTTAAAACTTTTTGTATTGAAACTATTTTCATTCCGTATCAATCAATTTTTTTCAAATTTAAAAGTTTTAAATACATAAGTCCTTTTTGAATACAGTGCTTTTAATAAATTTGTAATGGAAAATGTACAAGAATGCAGTGTTTCAAAAAATTTATTTCTTTTTTGTATCAAACGTTTTTCAATTTTTTCATAGAAAAAATTGATTTCTCTGTTTTCACGATTCATATTTCCATTAAGTTAATGAAAGTAGTGTTTATTAAATTAAACATTTGAAAACATTGTAAACAAACACAAAAAGCCAAAATAGTTTTCAAAAATTGTAAACTGGTATGATATTTTCATGTACGTTTTATAAATTAACAACCACACGACCAAGGTTCGATCCCGCTCGGTGTACTTCTTTTTGTTTAACTTTATTTATTTAAAAAAAAGATAGGTAGAAATATAGTTTTTAAATGTTTAAAAACTATCTTTATTGTTAAGATGTGATTTTCACAGACCGGCGGGATGCCAGCTCAAAAAAACAACTCTGGGCCTCAAAATCTCAAACATTTCGTGAAAAATGATTTTTAAATTTTTCTAGCTTTTTCAAATTTCCCCATTTCAGCTGATGTCTCGTTTCCTCCTGGCCCTCTTTTTCTTAACTCTGATCTCCATAAACGTGGCTCAACTCTTCGGCTACTCCGAGTTCCAACGCTACAGTCCTCATGGAAATGCCCTCAATCCAACCAGAAATGCTCCCATTCAAACAGTCGATGGAACAGTCTCTGCTCTCTTGAAACCGAGTGGATTTTAAATAAAGCATATAAATAAAAGTATATTTTGTTCCTGTTTCCGATTACGGTACCGATTTTTGCCCCAAATGGGAAAGGGCAGTTGTAACTTACTCGTGACAAAATATCCTGTTTAAGGGAATTTAAGTGTAAAGGCCACGTTACAACGCCACTATAAGATGAAAACATGTCCTTTAGAGTTCAGATTTTTTCACTTTTGGTTTAAAAAAAATATTTCCTACCCTTGAAGCATTTGTCATCTGAACTTTGTGAAAGCATTTCTTATTTGAAATTCATCGAAAAATCCAGAATCATCACAGATTTTGCCCACAACTTCTGAACTAAAAGTAGACGTGGGTTTTTGAGAGAAAAAAAAACATTTTTTCCAAGATGAAAACAATTCCTTTAGAGTTCACATGTTTGCCCCCTTTGGTTTTACCAATTGATACATAGTCTTGAAACATCAGTTATCTAAATGTTTTGAAAGCATTGCTAAGTTTCCATTCATGAAAAATTTCAGAAATATCACACATTAAGAATTTTGACCACAACTTCTAAGCAAAAAGTAGCCGTGGGTTCAGGCTCTTAAACATCATTTCACTTTCAAACCTGCCGACTTTGGAGAAAAAGTATTACGTAAACAAAAAAAATCATCAAAATTATAGAGTTTCATAAAATCATTCCACTTTTTAGCGCTGAATTTAACATTAAACAGAAATTTGTATTTTTCAAGTCAGACTTTCATCAAGCTTAATTGTTTCAGCTTCTGCTTTTAATTGCAACTTCTTTAATAGTTTGTTTTCAAAGAAGGCTTGAAAGCGTTGTTATGAAAAACTGAATCCAAAAGGGAAATTTTTTTTTTTTTTAAATGTTGCAAAAAGGCGACGATATAAATTGAGAACAAGCAGATTTATTATGCCGCATTTGAGACAAGGCGGACAGTCCTTTCGGCTATTATAAAAGTGTAATTTTTTTTAAATAAAATTTCAAAAGGGTGTTTTATGGCAGAATGAGTATCACATTCTATGGTTTAGTGAAACAGCAACTTTCAAATGACCAAAGAGCTCTACCACTTTTTTAAACTTTTCATTAAATTACAGAAATGTCACCATTCTTCAACGTCTTCCTTATTCTATGTCTGGTTGCAACTGTCGCATCACAATACTATGGTAACATTCTGCAGAATAAATCTACTTTCGATTGTTTCAGGTTACGGATACGGATACCGCCCCTACTATCCCCCATATCGTCCGTACCCTTACTATGGACCCCGCTATCCTCCCATCCGAGGAGCCATCAGAGGAGCAGCGGCAGGAGCGGCCATTGGAGCCATGATGGGGAAATGAGAAATGAAATGAATGGTTTACTCTCTCTTTGTATCTCTCTCTATCTCTCTCTCTCTCTCTCTCAATCTCTTTCTTGCACAATTTATTTTGCTTCAAAACAATCCCTGCAAACTTCTTCCTGTTTACGATTTGTTGCTCCCTGGTCCTGTTTTTTTTAAAGAAAAACAATTGGCGTTGCAACGCCGCTATAAAAGATAGGCAAAAGAAAACTATAATCGCAAAATGTTGCCGCAAAATGTTTCGTATCCCTCCATTTTCATTTCTGATTAAATAAAATTAAAAAATCTAGTGATGTCTCGTTTCTTCCGCATCTTGGTCTTTGTCTTTCTCTTCATGGCAGCCACTGTCACAGGTAAATGTTTCTTGTAAAACATAGAAAATATTTTCAGGTCTTCCCTACTATCCTCCTCGTTACCCTCCCGTCAGAGGAGCCGCTAGAGGTGCTGCGGTTGGAGCGGTGGTGGGAGCATCCATGGGAAGAAAGTGATCAATTCGAATAAAATATACCATTATCTGTTGTGGGAAGTGAGAACGTGAGAAGTGAGTGAGTGAATTGGGCTTGTACGGGTGTGAAACGCACAAGGTCAGACAACCAGAGTTTTCTGCGTCTTTTCAAGCGGAAACAGTGAAAATTCGAAAGATTGGATCAAAAAGTCGATAAACCTATGGATTGACCCGACGCGTGAACAACGTGCACGCAGAGCGTTAAAATGCCGGATATCTACTGCTGCCTGTCGCCTAGAATGGCAAAAAAATGGCATTTCAGATGCATATTTCTCTAAAAACAACGTATGTAAATCAAAAAAAGTCCCTTACGGTCCCTTTAAGATTTGTAGTATCAAACGGACAGGTCACATAGTCTGATGTGTGGCTAAAACTGTAAAAGTTGTATTATATAGACTCGAATAGAAAATTGGGCCATATGGGTCACTAACCTTAAAATCCCTAAATACCTTAATAGCAATTAATTTTCTTCAACTTCAAATCCCAATTTGCGTACCGTAGACAAACTACAAATTGTGAATGTTTCAAAAAAAAATCAAAAATTAGTTTAATGACCCTTTTAAGCTTCTTCATACCTTCTATCAGATTCAATAATATACCCCAATGACCCCTAAATGTAAAGAATTTTGATTTAACTACTTTAGTGGTTGATAAAACAAATCCTGCAAATTTCTTCCTGGTTGCGATGGTTTTTGCTCACCCGGTCCAGTTTTTGCAAATGAATTGCGGCGGTGTGATTGCTATAAAAGAAAAAAACAAATAAATTGCTGCGCCTTTTTTCCGTTTTTTTTTTCAAAAGCCAGCACATCTTCAGTTATGGCTCGGTTCTTCCACGTCATCGTCCTTGTCTTACTTTTTCTGGTGACGTTTGTGACTGGGCAATACTATGGCTACGGCTACGGTACTTTTAGTACCAACAAATTTAAACACTTTATTTAATTAGGCTATCGTCCCTACTATGGTCCCCGTTATCCACCGGTCAGAGGAGCCATCAGAGGAGCTGCCGCCGGAGCAGCAATCGGAGCATTTATGGGAAAGTGATAATTACAAATGAATTCTAGCAGTCTTGGATATGTGTGTGAATGTGTACACGTGTACGTGTGTTTGTTCAGCTGTTCCATCGAAGCAACCCCTTCTTTAAAAGCAAGCCAGACTGGTCAAGGCCGCGCAACCGAAGAAGTCTGATTTGCTATCTGATTTGTGATCGTTTCTTTCTTCCTTTTTCTGCCTTCGCCCAAATCACACGGGGCCGCGCAGTGTAACATCAGAAGAAGGAACAGGTCCACTGGGGCAGTGGAGATGGAAGTCACGAAACAAGTACAGAAAAATGAAAATAGACAGACGAGGAACGGGAGGTACAAGGTACAAGGCTAGTAAAAACCGTTTAAAAAAGTATGATACTCAGCCATCAACAACCAGATAGCCAAATTAGGTGGAAACTGTAAAGTTTTACGATTGTTCGCAATAAAAGCTCTAAGCTAGCATTAATGTTTTTGGATTTTCCTCAGTTTTTATTTTTTAACAACTTCAGTGTTACAACACAAAGGTTAAGCTTGGTTGGAAGGAGGTCAACAATGCTTTTGGTTTTTGCCATCGACTGATGTGAAATATTTTATTTTAAAGATTGGAAAAGCAGAATTTTTTTTTAAAGTTACATCCAATCTATCCATATACAAGAAATACCAATCTGATTCTGACAAGCAAATATTATTTAATTACTCAGAATGGCAGATTTAAAATTACAACCTTATTAAAAAAATGCTTCACTAAAACGAGACGCCCAACAATTGTATAAATTATTTTTAATTCAAATTTGTGAAAATTTTAATTCAAATTTGTGAAAATCGATTTTGGTCCCGGGTTATTGCGGCCGGGCCCACAATTTAGGTCAAACTATTTCAGACCAATTAAAGAGGGAATGGACTAATTAGCTTTTTTCATTAAAAAACTGAATAATTTTGCGTTTCTGAAAATGTTCATGACAAGTCACACTCATAATTCAAAAATCAAATTCAAAATTTTTAAAGTTTAAATTCAAAACTTCGAAAGTCTGGGTTCAAACTAATATGTTCAATTTTAATTTTCAAAATGAAAAATATTAAGTCGGTGACCGAAAAGTAAAAAAAATAACTCGAGCATCGTACTGATTTTCTGTTTTTGAAATTCACGGAAATGAACAAAAAACGGATAAACATTGAGTTTAAGTTCTAATGTGATTTTGAATGGTTTTTTAATACAACCGATACAATCGACCGTAAAGTTTTCTAAAATTAAAAAAAGTAAATTTCAATTATTTTGTAAACTTTAATGAGCTTCTTTAATAAATTAACTTTTTTGCAACTTCAAATAACTCAAATGTTACAAGACAACGTAAACCTTGAGTCGTAGGAGAACAACAATGCTTCTTCCTACACGGCAGTGAAAAAAATGTTATAAAAAAGAGGATAAAGCGATCGCAATTAATTATGTGTGTTCAATTTTAATTTTGAGTCATTTAGGCAGATATCGATTTTCAGTCTCGGATTATTGAAGGGCGCCTGCTTTCCAAAAATTGAAATTCACGGAAAAAACAAAACCTCTTAAATTTTATTTTGCGATTTTTAAATCTTTCATGAAAAGTGCACTTTATTAAATAAATGCATTGAACTAAATCCGACAATGGATAATTTATCACTAATCAATGAATGACTGAAAACGAAATCAACAGTGCTTCAACATTTAATTCATTTTTTTTGTTTCAAAAGTTTTATTACAAATTTCCAAATTGCCAGGTTTTGAATCAATTTCAGAAGAAAGGGCTAAATACATGTGAAAATACAGTATCGCAAAAGTACTTTAGATTTTTTAATGTTAAAATACTTTTTAGCAGTTGTTAAAACATAAAGTAAATTGAAAGGCAATTTCTTTCTTTTCCTTTGGAAGGGTCGTGATTTTTGTCCGCATCTGTGCGCGCACAATTTTTTCGCTTGTGAATTTTCTTCGCAACGTCATCTCACAGTTTTCTACCCTTTATAAAGCGGAGGAAATGGAGAGGTGGTATCAATTCAGCCCTTCATCTCGTTATATTAATCTAACTCTTTGTAATTTTCTTAAATTTCACAATTTCTTCGAAAAATTCCTTTTTTTTTGCCATTTATCATTGAAAGGAAAAATTCAGAATGCTCGCTCGTTTCCTCTCCGTTTTCTTCGTGTTCTCCATGATCGCAGCCGTCAGCGCTCAGGTCTACGGTATATTATGTGTATCATATTTTTAAAAACAAGGCATTTAAGGTGTCTACCGTCCCTACGTTGGGCCTGTCCGTGGAGCCGTCAGAGGAGCTGCCACCGGAGCCGTCGTCGGAGCCGTCCGTGGATAAATCATTTGATCACATAGGTCTTGGAAATGAAGCATTTACTTTGATTGTGTAGCTTCTTTTTGTGATTACTTTCTGTGATTACATATGTAACATTTATAGTTGGGTGCCTGAATTAAGCGACGATTTCGATGCGAACAATCTAGTTAAAAGAACCGCCAGGGATCTCTTTTTGACTTGTATTTGTATATGGTTTTAATTACTGTATGCGGACTACCTCTCCAAGATCGCCGAACACATACGGGTATGAAACTCGCGGCACTACCATACACAACCAGATTTGTCTGCGTCTTTTTGGGCGAAAACACTAAAAATTCGAAAGAACGACCAAAATTCCTGTAAATCGATAGATTGAACGGGTGTGTAAACAGCGTGCACGTAGTTAGTGAACCCTGTCGCCGCAGGGGCCTGTCGCCTGTAATGCTCAAAAAATGGTATTTCATGTGCACATTGTTCTAAACTCACCCTAAACTGTTATATATTTTCTTCAATAATTTTTCAGCTTTTCAATAAGATTAAGTCAAAAATGTTCCTGATGGTCCCTTAAACTTCATTTGAAAAAATTAAAAGGGCCTGGCTCCAATGTTTCAAATGATTTTGCAGGCATGCTGGACTGAGTCGAATCAAATGTTATCTGGTAAAATTGTTAAGTGCATGGTTAAAACATGGAGATGGTATGACAAAATCTAATGGAGCTTAAAAGCTTTTTTCAATGGGAATTGTCAGTTAGAAGGTGTTTGTAGAGGGGATTATTCGGATCTTCCATGGCGCGACACTCTAACAATGGAGCCGCCTTGTTTACTTTCTCGGACAATTTTTTTTACAATTTTGAAATGCAAAAAAAGTTGAATAAAATATTTGTGTTTATCTATACCTCTTGCCAACACTTTTTGTTTGTTTGAAAAATGCCAATATGTGTCAAAAATATGATGTCGACAAAAGAATTTCCAATATCCACATCATAATGTTGGTACAAATTTTAAAATAGAACAACATGTGTTTTAATTCGGTTTCAAAGACAATTGTGACGTTCACACTTCCAAGTTTAAAGGTTTTAGAAACTAATCGTTTATTTCCACCACTTGATAGGAAGACCACAGAACACAGCATTGTTGTTCTAGTTCGACTCAAGTTTAGCTCTTACCTTGTAACATTGTAGTTATTTGAAATAGCAGAAACAATTTTTTTTAATCTTATTAAAGCTTGAAATTTAGTTGTTTTAAGCTTTTAACTGTACTAAAATCACATAAACGGTTCAAAGTACAGGTCGATTGTTTTGGATTTAACGCTTCATTTTTCACTTTACGACTTTGTGATTTTTGTCCGCTGTTGTGCGATCACACTTCTTTGCCCGCGCAACTGCTTCGCGACGTCACTTCACAGTTTCTCGTCCTTTATAAAGCGCTGGAAATTGAGAAACCGTGTCAATTCATCCCTTTGGCTTTTATTTAAGAAGTTCTCCTTTGCTTTGAATTTAAAACTTGAAAGCTTAGTTTAGAGAATTTTTTAAACCATGAAAACTACTTTTGAAAAATCGCTTTTATAAAAAAAGTTACAGAATGATCGCTCGCCTGCTCTCCGTTCTTTTCCTCTTCTCAATGATTTCAACCATCGCTGGCCAGTATTACTACGGTATGTTTCAAATAATTAGAGTATCTAAAACTTACATTAAGGTGGATACCCTAACTACGGTTACGGTGGTGGATACGGTGGCTATGGTTACGGCTACCGTCCTTACGTTGGACCCGTCCGTGGAGCCGTCAGGGGAGCCGCCGCCGGAGCTGTGATCGGAGCCTTCCGTGGAAAATAGACTTGTGCAATAAAATATTACTCTTACAATGAAAACAGACTTTTCTCTCTCTCTCTCTCTCTCTCTCTCTCTCTCTCTCTTTCTCTTTCTAAGATCCAAGAGTAGAACGCTTTATTCAATCTTTTCTTGACCTAAAGAATCTTTAGTAACTTTCTTTATAATATAAACCTGTCGTTTTGAAGTATGAAGGTATATCCATCACAATGAATACGAAAGTCATCATGGCCACAGTGCAGATGACAAATCGAAGATAATCAGTCATCCTTGAAAACTTCAGTTTGTACGATTTTAAAAAGTGTTGGGATGCCCCAAATGCCATCGATTTTGAAAAGTGGCTTTTGTTCCAAAGAGTGTTTGAAACACTTATGTGTGCTGTATTTGCAAAGCTGAACAAACAATTTTTATGATTCGTTCTTTTGGTAACAAATCTTTTCAACGTGTCACTTTTTTTATAATCAGAAAGACAAAGGTTGATTTTTTAAAGAGTTAAGAAAACTTGTAGCTGGATCAGGTTTGTTAACAAAGCTGCATCGCTGTCAGCTTGAAATTTTAATTGGAAATCTCGTAAAGTTCCTTGCTACATACTGTCTTTCTTGTTGTACATTTTCAAAACTGAATCACATCTGTTTTTTACGTAAAACAAAATAAAACAGGAAATTCACATTTTGTGTAAGGCACACTTTTCATTAATCACTTGTTTCTAACAATAAGCTTAAAGATACCTTTCCCTTCAACTAGGTGAAAATACCCAAACCGGAAGCTGAATCAGAAAAAGTACCATGGTACTTTTAGTTGCCAAATTTACTCCCCTTCTGTCGAAAACTGGCGCCGTCTGGGATCAGCCATTTGAATCAACAAGAGGCGATAAATCAGACAATAAAATGAGTTTATTACTGCAAACTAGGACAAATACATTGTTTACAAACCCAAATATAACAATATGTTGACAAAAAACTATCCATGAACGCATATAAACAGGCACTGGAATTCAATGTTCCAAGGGAATTTTGGTTGTAAATATTGCTTGATTTGATTACGGTTATGCAAATAAGTAAAGTATTTCAAATATGTACAATATGCATAAACGCACAATTTTAGTCTTTTTCATCCCGAAGGAGTTGGGGCAGAATTGGAGGATTGTACTCCTCGAGGTAGAGCAGGTAGAAGGCTGAGCTGGGTACGACCTTGAGGACTAGGCGGAAAAAGGCCAAAGCCAGGGCCAGGTAGTCGATGTTTTCTGGAATGAATTCTTTTTGTAAAAATTTATTTTTGTATAAAAAACAAACCTTTTCTGGCGATGAATGAAGCAACTTCTTCAGTCTGGAATCCTTCAATTCGACGATGGGCAGATACAAAGTCGTACAGTTCCGCGAAAACCGGAATCTAAACTTTTGGAATCAGCAAGATTTAAAAGTAGGATTTTTATATATGTATTAAAAATGTGCTACAAATTCGACCTACCATGCAAATTCCAGCATTGAGGAGATAAAACGAGGGCTTCAAAGTCCACGAGAAGAAAAGACCGATGATTATGTTAACCAAAACAGCGAAAACAGTTGCAAAAATGTCATCTGCTGCTGAAATATAGACATTTCTCACTTTTCAATGATCAAAATACTGAGGTTGTGGTTTTCAGCGATGAGGAAGACGACGGAGTTCAAAACCAGACCGAAGATGTAGGCGATCACCAAGGCTAAGAAGAGCTGAAATTTTTGGTTGATGTTATTATCATTTTATATGAATAATTATTTAAAATAACTGTTTTTTAAACATTCTTTAAAAGGTCTGCTTATTTTTTAAATGGTTTGAAATCTTTTTTTTTTTTTGTTTTTTTTTTTGGGTTGCGTTTTTGGGTTGCTTTATTTTAAAATTTTTTTTAAAAAGGCTGTTTTATAGTTATGCATTGCTAAAAGGGCAGCTTTTTTAAATGTTGATAAAAATGCTGGGCCACCTCATAAAACACGCGACAAGCTTTCATCCCCACCGGTGCACTTCTTTTTTTCAAATTGAAAACTGATTACATAGACAGGAAAAGCACAAAAAGTCGTTTGCGACGCTTTTAAAAATTTATTTGCTCTCAAAAATGAATTTCGGATTTTTAGAAAAAACCCCACTTTTAGTTTCTGACGACGGGGCATCTTCCACGGGAACCACTTGGCATTCATTTTGAATCCTGAAAAACTTCTTTTGTAATCAGAATGGAAGGCAGCCAAGAAAAAAAGAGACCATTTAAATAAAAACAAAAAAACTATCATTATGCATTTCATCACCTGCAGGGCAATAAGCGTTGATTGCTCGTAGAAAAAATGGTAATGAATCCTTATGAATCATTAAATATGGGCAAGCAAGAAAACATTAAGCGCAACTCCCTAAAAAGTATTACTGTAGTCGAAATACTGCGTAGGTCAGAACGAGGCATCGGCTGCAAAAGTAAAAAGATAAGGAGATATTTGTTGCCCCCTCCTCAAACAAAACGTCATCTGTTTTTTAGGATTAGTCATGAAATTATCGCTGGTTTCGCTACTTCCTTGTGAACTGCCGACGAAACCTCCTTACTGCTCGTTAAATTTTAAAAAAAATTCCAACATCATCCAACAGTTTTAGATGACGTTTCATTTTTAAAAAGATACTGTCAAGTAGAGGAAGTACATGGAGGAACAAAAGTTTATTGATCACTATGAGCCAGAGTAGTAAGTGTTGAAACTCCAAACTATGCGTTATTGCATTCTTATCTGCAGTTTCAGCCCTGCACTTCCTAGCGTGGTATCTTAGACAATAACAAGTCCAGGCGTCAGCCGGTACCATGACAAATAACGATATAGTTTTCAACTCTGCAAACACAAATGAACTGAATCAAAGAGTTTCAGGAGTTGATGAGCTTTTTACAGCAGAAGACATGCAGAAGGCCGCTTTCACAACATTAGGCCGCGAAAACTGCTTTTTACATCATAATGGAAAGCAAAAACGAAAAAATCGCTTTTATGGTCCGAAAGCAGAAGAATCGATGCGCTTTTTAAAACATTCACATCACCTATCCAAACGTCATTAATTGATTTTTATTATTCTGCTGTATTTTAGTCCTAATTTGAATATTTAATTTTCTCTTTTCAGAATGCTGCGAATCTTCACGAGGACTTTAAGTGCATATCGGTATAGAAGCGATCCAAAGGAGAGCATGCTAAGCCAAGCAGCCGGTTTGGTCACAAATCCAAAAGGGAGTGATTTTCTCAATCAATACTTTCGCTTTTCAAGGTCTTGTCGGTTAGCTGGAAAGGTACCTTTGTTTTAATTTATAAAAACTAGTTTTATCTTTTAGATTCCGCGAGAAACATTGACGCCAAGCGAAATGCAAAATTTTGTAGTGGATTTGAAAATGGGAATGTCTAAGTTGACTGTTGAGGTGAGAGTGAGTGAGTGAGTGAGTGAGTGAGTGAGTGAGAATGTGAACCAGTGAGCCAGTGAATAACAAAACTAACGTTATTAATTCACAGATGGACAAATTAACGGAGTTATCCCGTCACAGTTCAAGTAGAATTCGTGCTGCGCGATCCGGCATTTCCTTTTTAGAAGAAGATATAATTAAAGAAGAAGAATCATTACATTCACCTTGGAGAGAACTGATGTGCTCCCCTTTAGTGTGGCATGTCAATGAGCGGTTGAGCCACTACTTTTGGGTGTCCGATGACTATTGCGAAGCTGATCTGCGAGCAGTTCCTAAGAATCATTGTTGGTGGAGAGACTGGGAATTTCGGTGGAGTGAAGAGACTTATGGCCCGAACATTTATCCAGGTAAGTGATTAGAAGGATAGACAGAGAGAGAGAGAGAGAGAGAAACATAGAGACAATGTGTTCAGATGACTTGCAGTTCCATCCCATCGTTCCTGACATCGCTGTTACCGAAGAGCGAGAGAAATTTTATAATTTAATTTTTGTCTACAACGCGACTTCCGTTAAAAGGGATATAGAAGCCCTTTTAGCATACTTCAAATACTCTCAAGCTTGTCGAGAATTATCAGAGGTTAGAGTTTCGTGAAAGTATAAAATCTATCATTTTCAGCATCCCTTGGTTTTGTTTGAATTTGAATGTGCTGAATTTTCTGAATGGGTGGCTTTTGGTGGGCGAATAGAAAATGCGGTAATTTGATTTTTTTAATCTTTCAAGACATTTTTTAGGTCAAAGATGCCCTTGAAAACGAAAATGTGTTCGATTTGAAAACAATTCGATCGGCAATTGAATTTTTAGAAGAGGAAGTGGTAGCCAACATTGCAGAAACAGATCAAAATTGGAGGGAATTGCGCGGAAGCGAGGCTTTTCAAAAATTGGATTGGTTTCTGAAACAGCAATCGGAAACACAAGAACTCGGTAAGTAATTTCGTTTTTAGCAATTGATTTTTTCAATTTGTTTTTAGTTAGTCTGAAACCCGAAATTCACTTAAAACAGGGTTTTAAAAAGCTCTATTTTTTATTGTTTTAATTCTGTTTCAAAAAAACAAAAGCTTGTTTATTTTTATATTTAAAATATAGTTTTTAAACTCCTCTATTTTTAAAAATTGTTTTGTTAAAAATGCTGATTTAATTTTTAATCTTCTTTTTTTAACAGCTTTTTCATTTTTAACATTGTTTTAAAAACACATGCTTTTGATTAAAAACACTGTTCTAAAAAGCTATTTGTTTTCAGATGAAATGAATTACATCTACGATTTTCGCTCGGTTCCAATATCACACTGGTGGTGGTCCACTTTAGAAAGGGCCCTTAGTAATCAGAAGTATCCCAGTAGAGGAAGTTAGTTTTTTTTTTTAAAATTATTTTTGTTTTAAAAAATAAATTTTATTTCAGATCCAACTCTTGTACCGTTTACAATTGCGATGAAGACATTCAAAAAACAGACATTTTTCTTTCTTGAGAAATTCTCAATTTCTCGGGACCAAAACAGTGGATTGAACTTTGTTGATTATTTTGGAATTTGGGCTTCAGAAGTTTTACAATATCGAAAAGTGACTTTTAAAATTAAGAAAATAATTTTATTTCTAGGATCCCTTAATTTTCCTAAGGGAAAACGAGATTGAAGAACTGCTGAAGCTCCTGCGACTGGTTATTCCACACTTTTCACAGGTAACGTGGCTCACTTACTCACTCACTCACTCACTCACTCACTGATGCCTTTTCCTGAATGAAATAATTTTTTAGTTGGTTGCTGTAAATCTGCCTCCAAATAAAATGAAAATATACGAATACGCTCGTTGTGGAATGGATCTACTGGCAACACATGTCATAAGAAGGCATCCTGATCTCCATGAATTGTGCACTGAAAATGTTTTGCAGACTGGAGTCATTCAGAAGTTTGAAGAAATGTTCAATTATGAAGATCTTAACTGTTGACTGTCTTCTGTAATAAATGTTTAAAATTGTTTTTTTTAATTGCACCTCAACTCAATAAAAAAATATTGTATTTTAAAAACTAGAGAATTTATATTAAAAGAAAAAAAAAGAAATCTCTAGCCCTAGAGATTTCGTTTGAAAAAAGAAAAAAAACGAAATCTCTAGCCCTAGAGATTTCGTCTGAAAAAGGAAAAAAAGCGAAATCTCAAGCCCTAAAGATTTCATTTTCAAAAGAACTACTTCAAACCAACAGCTAGAACGTCAAACCCACAGGATACTTCAAAACCACATGTGGGTTTTGGGATTCTACGTCAAAACCACATCTGGGATTTGGGATTCTACGTCAAAACCACATGTGGGTTTTGGGATTCTACGTCAAAACCACATCTGGGTTTTGGGATTCTACGTCAAAACCACATGGGTTTTTGGATTCTACGTCAAAACCACATGGGTTTGGGATTCTACGTCAAAACCACATGTGGGTTTTGGGATTCTACGTCAAAACCACATCTGGGTTTTGGGATTCTATGTCAAAACCACATGGGTTTGGGATTCTACGTCAAAACCACATCTGGGTTTTGGGATTCTACGTCAAAACCACATCTGGGTTTTGGGATTCTATGTCAAAACCACATGGGTTTGGGATTCTACGTCAAAACCACATCTGGGTTTTGGGATTCTACGTCAAAACCACATCTGGGTTTTTGGATTCTACGTCAAAACCACATGGGTTTGGGATTCTACGTCAAAACCGCATCTGGGTTTTGGGATTCTACGTCAAAACCACATCTGGGTTTTGGGATTCTACGTCAAAACCACATCTGGGTTTTGGGATTCTTCGTCAAAACCACATCTGGGTTTTGGGATTCTACGTCAAAACCACATCTGGGTTTTGGGATTCTACGTCAAAACCACATCTGGGTTTTTGGATTCTACGTCAAAACCACATGGGTTTGGGATTCTACGTCAAAACCACATGGGTTTGAGATTCTACGTCAAAACCACATCTGGGTTTTGGGATTCTACGTCAAAACCACATCTGGGTTTTGGGATTCTACGTCAAAACCACATCTGGGTTTTGGGATTCTTCGTCAAAACTATAGCTAGGAAAGGGGTTTAAATTATGTGCTTTTATTTGATTGAGTCTACTCTACCTATATGATAATTATTATACAAATGGGAGTTAATCACAACCAAATACATACTATTATGGTTTCTATGGCTTATCAATTCTGCTTCTTTTGTTGACAATTAGACTGGGTGGTCGTAGATACCGGCAAATATAAGCCGAAGTTTGTTTTCTGTTCCATCGATTGGAAAAAATACCTTTTTTTTAACTGCGATTCAATAGTAATTTAATTTTGTAAAAGCCCCAAATTTCCGCTGTCATACCTAACTGTCACTTTATCTGATCTTTGGATGGAGCGACCTTGACACGCAGTCTGTCGGAGCGATCACATCAGCGTCTCATCGATCTCCACCGCCTTACTTGTCAAACTACCAATTACTTTCTTTGTTTAATACAAAATTAGCCTTTACTAATGGAAAATAGTAATATTTAAGTAAAAATGATCTTGGGTGACCACCAGCCTCTCTACGACGCATTGGATGCATTCTTCAAGAAGCAGTCATCCACTGAGGTAAGTTTCTTCTAAAATTCTAATTTTTCTATTATAGTTGCATTATATTTCACAATGTCCGTTTTAGAAAGAAAAGTTGGACTCCGAGGTCTACAAAAAGCTCTATAAGCAGTTTTTGGAAGAAAATCCTCATATCGATTGGAATTCTTGGAAATTCATCCCGGATGAGGTTCAGAGGAGACATGAGGCTCTGCCTGAATTTGACGAGAAGAGGTGATTGTTTATCTTTATTTCTCTCTCTCTCTCTCTCTCTTTCTCGTTTTTGGTAAAAACAAAAAGTTCTCAATATTTAATTACTTGCAAAAAATGTATTCAATTTTAAAATTAAAAGAATATACAAATCTATTTAAAATGATCGAAGCCATAATTTGGCTTCTTTTCCTAAAGTATTTTTCTTCTAGTAGAAGCCTCAAAATCAATCGTTGCAGCAGTTTTCTGTTGACTTCTTTTTTTTAATTTGACATGTAGAATGAGCGGACTGTTATTTAAAAAAAATAATCATCCAAAAATTTAAATTTAAAAAAGAAATTCTTTTGTTAAAATTTTTTAAATGACTCATCACAAATTTGTGCAACATTACAAAAATGTATTATTGTATAAACAAAGATTATGGAAAAATTTAAATGCAAACATTTAAGAATTTTTAATTTATATTTTTGCAAATTTTACTTAGAAGGTTAATAAAAAATTATCGTAAGACCTAAAATGTTACAAATGCAGCATCAAAAATTTCTACAGCATAACAACCAAATTAGCTTTAAAAAAATTTAGTAAAATAAACAAAACACTTTAAAAATACAAAAACAACTATAGGAATTCACCTTCAAACTTTTCAGAAAAATATTCAGAATACTTAGTCAAACATTTCATTTTTTTTAAATTCATTTTTTTTAGAAAAGATGTCCTTTCCCGTCTGGCGGTAATTAGACTTAATGGAGGTTTGGGCACCACAATGGGCTGCGAAGGACCCAAATCCTTCATAAAAGTCAAAGAAGACCTCTCCTTCCTTGATATCGCAATTAAGCAACACGAGGTAAAACATTTTATTTATTTATTTAAATAACAAACTTCAAAACCTTAAATATTATTTCAAAGGTCTATTATAATTTTCAAATTTTAGGCTTTTAACACCACTCACAACTGCGAAGTACCCCTGTACCTGATGAACTCTTTCTACACAGACGAACTGACCAAGCCTGCTTTGAAGCCCTGGATTCGGACTTTCAACCAGGTATTGTGAAAATCTCTTTTTTGACATTGCAAATGTTGCAAGCCGCGTTTTTGGTGCATCATTCCACTGTTTCAAACGTTTTACAGTTCAAATTCATTTTTAGGCCCGTTGTCCCAGAATCTACAGTGATAGCAAACTGCCGGTGGAGGAAACTGGAGCTGATGAAGAGTGGGTGGTCTAATTTGAATTCACAAAGCTGAAAATTTTAGGTGGTACCCACCAGGACATGGAAATATCTTCCAGTCACTTCAGTTCAGTGGAGTCATGGATCAACTTTTAGAGGAAGGTAGGGGAAAATACTTCACACACACACACACACACACACACACACACACACACACACACACACACACACACGCACACACACACACGCACACCCACACACACATACACACTTTTTCTTTCACGTGCATAGATACATTCAATCTCTCTCACAAGCACACAAACACATTACAGAAAATTATAAAAAGTTGGTTTTTTTTTCAAATTTCTTATTTTAGGAAGAGACATCATTTTCGTATCCAACATCGACAACACGGGGGCTGCTTTGGACCCAAAAATCGCTCAATTCTTTGTAGACCAAGAAGCGGATTACCTTATGGAGTGTACCGAAAAGACCCAAAGTGACATTAAAGTTGGTAATTTAAATAAAAATTAATAATTTTAATTCAGGGTGGAACTCTGATTTCAATCAACAACCAACTGATGCATTTGGAGATGCCCCAGGTCCCCCCGGACCACCTTGATGAATTTTGCTCTACTAGGGTTTTTAAGTAAGATTTTTTTTTTGTGAATTAACTTTACAAATAACCGTTAATGTTTTAAAAACATATTAAAGTTACAAAGTAACTTTAATTTTACAAAATCTTTTCTTCAGAATTTTCAACACAAACAACATCTGGGTGAGCCTGCGAGCCGCCAAAGAGAGGATGGAGACACTGAAAAGTGAAATTATCGTCAACAAGAAGGTAGTTTCTTTAAAGTAAAAAAAATTAATTTATTCGAAAAACTTTAAATTTTTACTAAAACTGTTTTTGAAGTCTCACTACTTTTAAAGTTTCAAGTAAAATTTACAAGCCTTTTTTCAGAAGTTGAACGGGAGAGAAGTGATCCAACTGGAAACTTCCATCGGAGGCTGTATTCGTAATTTTCCCAAGGCTTACTGTAAGTTCTTGAAAGATTAAAAGTTTTTAAACATGTTTTCACTGTTTAAAAAAAATTACTAAAAAATTGTTTGTTATTCAGGAAAGTTTTTTGATATAATCAAAACTGAAAAAAATTATTTTAGTACCAAACTTTAAGTGAAACTTCCAGGCGTCCACGTGGGTCGTGAAAGATTCCTCCCTGTGAAGAGAACCGATGACCTGCTGGCGATCTCTTCTTCTCTCTACTCTCTCACTCCCCAATACACTCTCGCCCTTTCTGGACCCTCGCCTGCTCCTGTCGTCAATCTCGGGAAATTCTTTGAAAAGGTAAACTATTTTTTAAAAATTTAAAAAATTAATTTAAAAAATTCTAGGTGGCCGATTTCCATGAGAGGATTCCAGTTTATCCGGAAATGAGGGAATTGAGGAAACTGACAGTTGAAGGAGACGTGGTTTTCGGAGAAAATTTGACTTTTACGGTTGGTTTTCAATGTTTGAAGAAGATGGAAAATTTGGTTTCAGGGAGAGATTTCAATTATCAATCAATCTGGAAGACAAGTGCGTTTGGAGAATAAGACAATCGATGAAGACATTGTATTGTAACTACTGCCAAGTTCTATTATGTTATTGTGGTTATAGGAATTATTGATATTTTATTAAAATACACAAGGAGACAAGAAATCTTGAATTAGTTAGAGAGAGATAGATAGATAGATAGAGAGAGAGAGAGAGAGAGAGAGAGAGACCAAATTTGTAGCCTCCCATGACCAAGGTGTGGATTAAACGTAGCCTCCCGTGGTCTTCCAAGATGTTTAGCCTTGGAATTTTGAATCGCCACTTGGGTGACTCAGATTTGCCTCCTCGTGCTTTATTTTAAATGCCTTCATTAAAAAAATCAATAAATCCCAGTCAGGCAGAAGAATCCCTGGCGATATGACCCCATAAACAGTCTAATTACTGCCCCGCTTGTTATAATCCACCGCCACCCACGCTTTCAGTTCGGGCGCTTTTTCATTTTGAAATTTTTGTTTTAAAATACAATTTTTTCTGTAATGCTGGTTTCATTTATAGATTTTTTTTTTGCAAATACTGAAAGCGAATTTTTAGACTAACTTCCCTCATAAAGATTTAATTGTGCTGTTCAAAAACTTCATTAACTAAAAATCAGTAAAAAAAACTAAAAATCATTAAAAATAATTTTTCTCGTATTTGAAAAAATAAAATTTAGCGTTTAGGTTTACTGCGTATGTTTTCCATCAATACAGACTTGTGAAATAAATAATAAATTTTTTACCGTTCGTATTTTTGGTATACGGTAGGCGGCGCTGGTTCATCGCGCGGCAGCGTTATGATTTCAAAACATCGCCGCTTGAATTTTTAAAATTGTTTAATTTCGTTTATTTTCGTTGTATTTTCAAAGTGAATATTCATTAAAATGGTTTAAAAACTAATTTAAATACTTAAGATTCATAAATTAACGTGAAAAATATGAAAAATCGTTGTTTTTATGCGAAAAGTGGGTTTCTTTCGCTTTCTCTTCCTCTTCTCGTTTTTCTTTAATTAAATTTATTCACAAAATGTAAAATTTATATTTTCAGGTTCTTAAAGTCGAGTCCAGTAATCATCGGATGCTACATGCCTCCCAACGGACCAGGACCTAGCGTTTCCGGGAGGTCCGCCCAGGACCCCATAACCCTTCGTCTATGGGTCTTTAAGGTTCGCATTTGAATATTGCATGAATAATATATATTTTTATTAGTTCCAAAAAGGTTAAAGGACTGTCTTCCCAAGTTTTTATACCTTTAAATTCCATCCAAAACCTCCATTTTCAGTTTAATCAGGAATTCTTCCAAGTGACGATCGAGGGCTACTTTCCCTGCGACGATCAGGGCACTCTTCGCAATTGGGGAACTTCTGCCATCAAGGTAGGCTTTTTTCTATTTTAATAACTTTTTATCAATCTCAAATTTTATAAATCTAAAAAAACTCATTTTCTTCAGAAACGCCACAAGAACACGCTGTTGGAATCGGAGAGCGGGAAATACTACAAGCTCATCGGTGAAATCGACGAATCCTCTGCCAGAACCGCCGGTATTTTTTGTCCGTTTAAACCCAAATTACCCTATTCTTAGGCTATCCGCTAAAGCTCATCCAGTGCTTTAAGCACGGCTTCCCGCCGAATTGGGAGAAACTGCTCAGAGAGTACTACAACGTCGTGTGAGTTTTATACCTTTAATTTTGTTTCGCCACGGGATCCTGCGGACCTTTAATTTAGACTTTTAAATTCACTTAATCGATTAAGCCACCCTCTTAGACCTTTAAAGTCGGTTAATCAAGCTCTTTCCAGGAAAACCACGAATCCCCTGAACGCATCGGTGTGGTTTGAGAAAAACCATCGTCGAGAGTCGATGAGTGCGCTGAGAGACGAACCGCAGAATGGGGGAGGAGGGCAGGCTTCGGCCGCCCTGCGCCGTCGTCAGAGCCGCCTCTCCGTGATGCCCTCGGTTCCCGTGATCGACGAGAACTCCTTCGAAGCCGACGAGAGCGTCAAGGAGAACAGGGCCAAGACCCCGAAGAGCGTACAGCACAAGGTTCGCCTTAAGGCCTTAATTAAGGTTTTTTCTTTTTGCTTTCAGGCCGTCACCGATACAATCGAGTCCGGAGGCCCTTTAGTCCGCCGCAGTCCCCGTCTGGCCATCTGCGACACTCCCCACAACATCGGAGAGCAGAAGAAGGATGTCACCGCGGTAAGATTCTGATTTTGAGGACATTTAGCCCTAAGTTTCCTCAAATTACACCTTAAATCGCATTAAATTAGGCCCTAAGTCCTCTAAAACTAGGCTGATTTCAGGAAGCGACGCTGGAGGTGGTCGACACTCCGAGGAGAGGCCGTCCGCCGAAGAAGAACAAGGAGGCGGCGGAGAGGACCGCATCGGCGACACCCGCGGCCACTCCCACCAAGAAGGGAACGAGGACTCCCAGGGTACGCTGTGGTTTTGAAATCAGCGCTGTGACCGCTGATGTGGCTTGAAGAGGAGCGCTGTGGCTTCGGCTGTTGTTTTAAAAATGAGCGATGTGGTCTAAAGAGGATGACTGTAGCCACTGCTGTGGTCTTGAAAGGAGCGCTGTGGTCTGAAATTGGCGCTGTGACCTTTACCATCACTTTAACTGTTGCGCCGTGTCCCCTCTAATCTGCCTGTTTCAGGGAACCACTCCGGCTGTCTCCACCCCTCGTGCCAGCCGCTCTGCCACCCGTGAGAGGACCCCCGCCATCATCCCCGCAACTTCGAAATCCACTCCGCGCCCGGCTGCCAGCAAGTCCAGGGTTCGTCCGTCTCTCTCTCTCTCTCTCTCTCTCTCTCTCTCTCTCTCTCTCTCTCTCTCTCTCTCTCTCTCTCTCTCTCTCTCTCTCTCTCTCTCTCTCTCTCTCTCTCTCTCTCTCTCTCTCTCTCTCTCTCTCTCTCTCTCTCTCTCTCTCTCTCTCTCTATCTATCTATCTCTCTCTCTATATCTAATTCCTTTATTTTTCAGGACGTCACTCCCGCCAAAACCCCCAAATCGACGCCGAGAAAGTCTGCCGCTGCTGCGGCCACAACACCTCAGCAACAGGAACCCGCCCCGGTGGCCGACACACCCACCAGCTCCAGAAACGTCGACAACAACGTAATTTTATCACCTTTGTCGTCATAACCTCTTTTTTAGCAGAAGAACCGAGGCCTCTCCATAGACGCCCACATAGCCAAGAAGTCACCGAAGACCCTGCTGATCGAGGATACTCCGATTCTGGCGGCCACCCCTCCCGTCCACGTGGCTCTTCCTTCAGCCAACGATGATTCCATGTTCAAGATGCCTGAGATGCCGGCGAAGAAGAAACAAAGGAGCTCTACTGTGGCCGTCATGGGAAATGGTTGGTTTCAGTCTTTTTTGAGGTTTTTACTTTTTTTTTGTAGCCAAGCCCCAGACGCTCGACGACTGGTACTTCCGGTTCGTGCCGGAATTGGAGAACAAGAGCAAGGAACATCCGCCATTCATCGTCATCGGAATGAACACGTGGGTAGAGGGTATATTAGAGAGGAGGGATTTTGCCAGAAAAGCAGAAGCGGCCTGAGGTCATCAGAAAAAGCGGCCTGATGTTGCCAGAAAAAAACAGAAAGCGGCCTGAGGTTGCCAGAAAAAGCCGAAGAGGGAGAGACATAGAGAGTATCAGAGACGCACAGTAACCCCTCCTTTTTCAGTGACAAGCCGGAGGTGATCCAAGAATGGAGCACTACGATTATTGCCCGCGTGTCCCCCGACGGCCGCAGTTTCTTCACTTTCCGTGGCAGCGAGTACCGCATCCACGGGGAGATCAACGTCACGGCGATGGCCAAGGAAGGCTTCACCAGGACGATCACCGCCGAATTCTACAACGGATTCCCGGCGAATTGGGTGCAGACCCTCTGGACGGCCTACAAGTGAGTTTGGCCAGAGAATATGGCGAAAGGCGGCCGTTGGTTGCCAAAAAAGCGATCCAAGCGGCCTTTGGTTGTGAAAATTGGTCTACGAGGCCTTTGGTTGCCCGATTTCGAAGGAAAAGTTGACTAAACTCCTGTTTTCAGTCTGAAGAAGGGATTGCCGGTGGACGCAGATCCGAACCAGCCGATCGTTACTCATCCCAACTCGGACGGAGAGGGTTAGTCTCTCTCTCTCTCTCTCTCTCTTTCTCTTTCTCTCTTTCTCTGCGTCTCTAACCTCCCTCTTCCAGCCAGCCACAGAAGCAACAGGAGCAAGAAGAGGAGGAGCAATCCTGCCGATCTCTCCCTCGTCCCCTTCGATCAGACCCGTCTCAGTGAGTCTCTCTTTCTCTAATTCTGCCCCTCTCTCCCTCTCTGGTCTAAAATTAGCATTTCAGGCGGTGAAGTCAAGACCTCAGCCAAAGGACGAGTCGTGAAGCCGGTGATGCCCGCCTGGGCTGGCCAGAGGGTCCGTTACTCGGTCGGCGGTGACGTCATGGGAGTGGAGACCAGTGTCATCCACTGCGAAGAGGCCGTCGATATGGTTAGTTTTTGAATATTGCACAGAATTCTTAGTTTCTGCGCCTTTTGGAGCTCTAGATGACGTCAAGGTTTGTCAAGCTCCGCCCCTTTTCTTTGCCTGGAAAAATAAACCACGCCCCTTATCTGAAAAAAATTGTTTCTGGGCATTTTAAAGCTCTTAAAACAAGCCCCAAAAAGTAGATTAAATATCCATTTTTCGAACCAGCTTACTGGCGCGATTTTTAATCGATTTAGGCCTAAATCACAGCATTTATAATTGTGTTTTTTAAATATTTGTATTTCGCGGTAAAAGTATTTTTAAAAACTTGAAATTGAATTGTAATTTGAAAATTCGTGCCAGTCAGCTGGCTCCGAATTTTAAAAAAACTTTTCGGGTTTCGAAAAACTTAAACTTTCTTTGCAGGTGACTGACGGGGGAAAATTCAGCCAATTTGATTTTTTAAAAATCAAGATTAAACTTTAATTATGTGGTAATTTAGGCTGCGTCCCTTTAAAATTTTCAACCGGTCAAAATCACGTTTTTCTAATAATTTTCTTTTCAGAACTCCTTCGCCGACCACTTCGGAGTCCCGCGCGTGGAGGAGGCCCCTTCGCGCAAGCGCCGTTCCTTCACCGGCGCCCTGCGCGTGGAGATGGGCGGTCGCGAGCGCGTGCAGCCGAAGAAGCGTCTTGTGACCTACAGCAGTTCTTCGAGCGGAGATGACAGCGACGCCGTCACTCGCACCCTCAGAATGATCGACTACGACCACATGCCGATGGTTAAGCACAGGAGGGGCGCGAAGGCTCGCAGACTGAACGAGGAGACGGATTCTGAGGAGGAGAGGGAGCAGGAGGAGAAGATGCTGAGGAGGATTGCGAAGAGGAAGAGGAAGGCCATCAAGGACCTCTCGGTGCTCGAGAAACTGCAGCAGAAGGTGTTGGCCAAGAGGGAGCAGAGGAGGCTTCAGAGGAAGACCGTCCAGAACGCTCGTCGTCGTGAGGAAGACTACGAACTGGAGCAGATGGAGTTGGAGAGGAAGCAGAAGCAGAGAATGTCCCTCCATGCACAGAAGAAGAAACAGCAGAAGAAGGCTCCCAAGCGCCAGGTCTTCGAGGAGGAGACGAGTGAAGACGACCTGTTCGAAGGGAGCAGCAGTGGAGACAGTGGAGACAGCAGCAGCACGGAGACCGAGGTTTCCGACGACGGAGGGGAGTGGGTGAGGACGCCGGCGCAGAAGAGAGGCGGACAGAGGATTCGGCAGAAGAAGGCCTCGAGGAAGGGACACAAGAAGGCACAGTCACGGGGTGAGGAACTTTTGAATTAGAAAATCCGGCTCTATCCTCGATTAGCGGTCCTTAAAAATTATAGCGGTCCGTAAAACACATAGCGGTCCTTAAAAATATAGTAGTCCTTAAAAATTATGGAGGTCCATAGAATTTAATTATAGCGGTCCATAAAATAGTTTAAATTTATTAAAAAATATTTTTTTATATTTTATTCTTGTAATGTTTTGGTTGTTTTTTTTTATTTTGGACACTTTCACATTCAAAAATTATTATTTTTTTAAATATCAAAAATATTGAAAATTTATTTTTATTATATTAAATATTTGTAATGTTTTGGTTGGTTTAAAAAAAAACACTTTCAAAAAAATAGTTTTCGGAAAAAATTACACAAATGAAATATAATGAATTTTTTTTAAAATTTTAACCGCTTCAAGTTTTAAGGACCGCTAATCCAGGATAGAGTCCCCGTTGCCTTCCCAAATTTTGCCGTAGCGACCCTTTACCAAATAAATGAACATCTTGAAAAATAATTATTAAATAATTTTTGCTGTGCGATTTCTTCCATTTTCAAAGCCACCTAACAGCGTTCAAAATAATTTATTGAGCTTCAAATTTTTGCACTGCCCTCTTAATTGTTTGATCTACCACTCCTCCAAATTTGAACGAAAAATATGCACTTTGCCCTAAGTTATTCCTCGCCAAAGTAGGCGCCGCGTTAAGGTCCCCCCTCTTAACACCCCTCTTAACTGAATTACGATTTTGGGACAGACACCGAGAGAGTGTACACCCCGCGGAGAGCGCAGACAGTGCCGGGCAGGGACGCTGAGGAATCAGACAGTCAGCTGGCCGCACCGAATATCTTTCAAAAATAGGGTTCCATGGGTTATTTTTTTAACCTTTTTACTATAATTAACTTTATTAATTAGTAAATATTACTTATTAACCAATAAATGCAACAAAAACCCCAAAATATTCCTTAATTAAAAGATTTCGAACGGGTTAATGTGGGTAGGTGGGTTAAGGTGGGTCACGGCCCAAAAGTTAAGGGTGGGTAACACTTTTGACAGACCCTCCCTAGGTATTTTATGAATGTTGTTCGGAACTTTTCCTAATTCCTCCTTTTCCAGGCGGTCAGAAGCAGAGAAAGCATCGCGTGATGGAGTCAGAGGACGACCTTGAGGATGAGGAAGAAGAAGAGGAAGAGGAGGAGATTGTGAGGAAGGAGAGGAAGCAGAAGGTGAAGAAGCCCACGTGGAATCAGACCGACCTCGAGCGTCTGAAGCTGGCCCTTTCCGCTTCGAATGTAAGGACGGACGAGGACTGGGAGGTCATCGCCCGCTCTCTGGGTGGTCTCTACCCGGCCGAGGATTGCAAGGAAATGGCCATCAAGAAGCTCAAATGGAAGGAAGCCCCAGCTGCCGGTTCGTTTTTTAGTGGAAAATAGGAATTTTAAGCGCAGAAAGCCAAAAAGGCTTTTGGGCATTGAAAATCTGCGAAATGATGTTTAAATTGATATTTTCAGATCACGGCAAGAAGAACGGTGACTCGGACGAAGAGGGGATGCGAGTGACCGCCCGTCAGGGTACGGTAGCCTACCAGATCCAGGCCGACCAGCAGTCCCGAAAGTACATGATGGGCGCCGGTTCTCAGGGGGAGGACTGCTTCCGCAACAAGGAGATGAGGGAGGAAGAGGACGACTTCTTCATGCCGGATGTGGGAGAGTTCGACCCGGACGACTCGCTCCTCGAGGCACTGAAGACGCCCACTCAGGCAGCACCCGTTGGAAGGAAGGTGAGCGATTTGGACAGTTCTACAGTTGGCAAATTAGGCCACGCCCATTTTTACGGGACTTTAGGGCTAAATTATGATTTGTTTAGTCTAAATCTCGACTCTGGTATCAGTTTTGGCGATTTCCTACCATTTTAAACCCATAGAACAGCAAAAATATTAATTTCAGAGCCAGCTGACTGGCACTAAAATTAAGTTATTTGACGCATTTATTACTTATTTAGATATCTTCAAAGGATAAGAATAAACACAAAAATCTTTATTTGCGAACCAACTGACTGGCAGGAATACTGAATTTAACAATTGATTCAAATTGAATAATTCCGCAATAAAACTCTTAAATTAGCGAAATAACTCCTTTAAAGTGATTTTTTAAAAATTAATATTTAAAACCTTAATTTTTTAGAATATAAAGTATATAATTTAACTAATTGAAGAAATATTCATTGCAGCCACCTTGCTGACCCGAATTTCCCCTCAAAAATATCCCACATTTGCATGTTTCGAACCAACTGACCATCAGGAATATTGACTTTAATAATCGATTTAAAATTGACAAATTTTTAATTTTTATGTAAAACCAAAAATTGTTAAAATCAAAATAAATAATTTATTTTAAAATTAAACAAAAAATTAACACGTTTATTTTAAGGGAGCCAATAGGAGGCCGTTCATTGCTGGCCCTCTGATCGGAGACGACGACACGCCGACGGTCGTGAAGAGACGAAGCTCCACCGTTCATCGCAACGAGGAGATGGACTCAGCGGAGAGGTGAGAGAGAGAGAGAGAAAGAGGGAGGGGAGAGAGAGATAGAGAGAGAAAGAGGGAGGGGAGAGAGAGAACATATTAACCCTTCTTTTTCCAGGGAGAACCACCAGCGCCGCCTGCGCCATCTGATGCACGACAAGCGAAATCTCAGCCACGCCAGCCGTATGAACAACACCTCCATGATGCAAAATCACTCCATGGTTCATTTTTCGCTTTTTTTATAATTGTTTTTTTTTAATTTATAATTCTTTAAAAAATGTATTAAAATATTTTTTTGACTATCATTTTCAGGCCGACCAGTCGCGCGTCGTTCTGAACGTGGAGAGGAAGTTCGACCGAATCAAGAAGAAGTACGATCAGCAGAAGCCGAAGAAGCGAGAGTTTGACGAGGAGGATGAGGAAGACGAGGAGGAGGAGTGCTGAGGAGAGAAAGTGATATGCCGTGTATTGCCCCGTTACTGATGTTGGTCGCCTCACTCGTTCCAATATTGAATTCTTGTAATATCCGCTTTCTTTTGAGTGAATTTTCGATGGAATTGGGTATTGGAGAGGACGGGAAGGAGAGAGATGAGAAAGAAAAAGAGATTGTACGTGAAAGAGTAAAAGCGAAGGGAACATAGAGAGAGAAAAAAAGAGGGAGACATATAAAGCTAACTCAAAGGAGACAGAAGGAGAAAGCTGTCGGAGACACAGAGGAACGGATATGCAGAGACAATGTGGAGCGAGAGAGCTTCTTGTGTGAAGAGACGCAGACAGGCTAGAGAAAACGATATAGTGTATTGCACGGAGAGACGCAGACTATTTAATTAGACAGAGAGAGGTTAAGACGCAGAGTAGAAAAGCCAGACCGGGTTCAGTGTTTAGAAAGTCGCATACACTGGGAGACAGGGTTAGAGACGCAGGCACAGATGAAAATTCAGACGAACGAGAGAGTACATGTTTAGATGAGACGCAGACAGGATAGAACATCGATAGTGTATTTTATAATCTAAGGCCGTTGTGGGGCACCTGACAACCTAAGGCCGCTTCGTTGCAGCTCATGCAGCCTAAAACGCGATATCCGAGAAAATCAAAATACTCGTGGACATAAAAATTCATCGTTATTCGATTGGGCTGAAAATTGGTGTATTAACACTCTTCTTAGACACATATATGACCAAATTAACACTGAAAATCAATGATCGACTTTCGGACCCGGGTTACTGTAATGGGGTGCTGGGTACTGTAAGTCAGTTCAAGCTTGATGAAAAGTTACAAATAAGAGTCGGAAATTTTAGGCTGAGAAACATTGTTAATTACACCTACTTTGATTTCTCAGCTCGGAAAAAAGTTAGATTCAAACATGTGTTCGAGAAAACACAAACAAATTATTTTCTCGAAAATATGGAAAGACGCATCTGAGATCTTTATATATTTTGTAGACGGCTGTGTTCAAACTGTGTAAATTTTTCGGTCGCAAAAGTGCATCCCGCGAAAACAGTGGAATTAAGTATCAACGCAAGTTGGGCCCCGCGGCGCTCTAATTGGCCAGCGTGACCTTAGTTCGTGGCGAAAAAGGAAGATATGTTATCAAAACGTTGTAACTGATCGTAATTAATGATTTGGTTTATAAAAACATTTTTTATACCGTGAAATTTATTTTAGGATAAAATATAACCTAAAAACCACAAAATCTCCGATTATGACCCCCGTTTGGTTTTTTTTAATAATTCGCAAAACAAAATTGGATCCTTTTCATTTTCCCTCAAAGAAACTTTGTGTAAATTATATGCATTCTATATTTTTTAAATATGTATTTCTGCGAAAACAAAGCGAAAAAATATGGCTTTTCATATTTTTCGCAGTAGTTTTCGCTTTCATTTTCATTGAATTTTTTTTGATAATTTTCTTTTCAAGGAATGTTGCGAGTCTTCCGTCGAAAATGCTCTTTTCTATCTATACACAAAAACAAAAAGGACATGTTGGAGGAATTGACTTCATTATGCGAGAATCCAAAGAGCACAAGTTTTCTTAGCAAATACTTTAAGTTTGCAACTGAATGTCGATTTGCACGAAAGGTTGGTCTATAAAAAAAACATTTAAAAAATTTTATTTAGAATCCACGCGAAATGTTTTACCCTGGTGAAATGGATTTCTTCCTCAAAACTTTCAAGAAAGGGATGGGTAATTTGGACACAGAGGTTAGTTCCATCTGAGTGAGTGAGTGAGTGAGTGAGTGAATGAGTGAATATGTAAGTGAGCTAGTGAGTGTGTGTGAGAGTGAGTGAGTGAGAGAGTGAGAGAGTGAGTGAGTGAGTGAGTGAGTGAGTCTTTTCTTCAGATGACTAAGTTATCCTATTTGCCGGTTGATTATGCCAATCTCATCCGAGCCGGACGCTCCGCCATTGAATTCCTCGAAGAGGATGTAATCAAAAACCATCATTCTTTACAACTACCCTGGAGGGAATTAAAGTGCAGACAAGCGCTATATGAAATGGACTACCAACTGAACTTGTTCACCTACGTATGGCCTGAATACGAACGTATTTGTGATTTGAGAGCGGTGCCAAAAAGCCATTGTTGGTGGAATTGGTGGAATTTCCAAGACAGTGAAAAAGAGTATGGAGAAGGAATATATTCCGGTAAGTGGAATAAAAAAAAGAAAAAAGGTCATACTTCAGAGGAATTACAATTTAAACCAGTTGTTCCACCTATTGCCGTCGCCAATGAACAACACGACTTTTCTAGTCGACTTACTAAGTACAACCGATGGACTGTAGAAGGCGATGTCGATGCCCTCTTTTGCTATTTTAGATACTCCCGAGCTTGCCGGGAACTTTTACAGGTAAATACATTTATCGTTACTAAGAGAGCTAGGATTTTGGGTATACATACCGGCCCTGCCTGCTAAATTCTAATACAAAAGAACATTAAAAAATTCTGACGAATATTATGGGTCAAGTTAAAATGCTATGTCTGTGACAATCGACAAGGCCCAATTTACCCTTGGACATAAAAATTCATCTTGATTCGATTTGGCTCAAAATTGGTGTCTCATCATCTTAGGACACATACATGACGAAGATAAAACGGGAAATAGATATCGAATTTTATATCCGGGTTACGGTAATGGGGAGCGGGGTACTGTAAGTCAGCAGCTGAAACTTGAAGAAATTCAGCAAATAAGGTATGGAAAAATGCAAATTTATTTAGAGCATTTTTGCAAACAAGATAATCATTGATTTCCCACTTTGAAAAAAGTTTGACGCCAAAATGTGTTTCGAAAAACACATTTATTTAATTATTTCGAGCAAAACAAAAAAGACCTCAGAAATTTTTTGATATGTTCTGAAAAAAGTAGTTCCGGTGCTCTGTGATTTTTGCAGCGAAGAAAACGGAACGCGGCGCCAACAGTGGATTTATATGTCAACGCATATTGCAGTCCGCGGCACCCTATGACGTCACCATGAGCCCGTTTAAAGTTGAAAATGGAGGGGATTTGCGACGGAAACTTTTTATTTATGTATATTCAACACATTCTTAATCGAAAACTACTTTACTGCCTTAATAGTGAATTTTAAAATGAATCTGAACAAAATATTCCTAAAAACCTTTTTCGACCCAAATCCTTTTTATTAAAGGTTTTTTTTAATTGAAAATCTATTCAAAAATGACTGCGCTGCGATTTTTAAAACGTAAAAGATCCAACAACATAAAGAAGTTTTCAGCATCCGTTTGCTATGTTTGCATTCGATCATTTGGAATTCGATGACTGGATCGCTTTCTTTGGGCGATTGAATGAAGCGGTGAGTTGATGCACTAAACAGAAGATTTACCTTGTTTATAAGTTTTCTTCTAATATCACTTGCTAAAGCATTTCTGACAAAGGAAGCTTATTTTGTATCTCTTTTAGCGTTTACCTTAAATGGCAAGCAAATTGCACAACCATTGCTTGAAAGGCTTGTAAACTTCAATAGCAAGACTTTTTAGGTACACTATTCCCTTGAGAATAAAACGGTCTTTAATTTGAAACTTATCCGATCTGCCATAGAATTCTTAGAAGTCGAAGTGATTACAAACATTTTCGAATCCCAAAACGTTTGGAAAGAATTTCTGAGCGGTGCCGCGTTCAGGAATCTCAGCGGCTTTCTGGAACAGCATTCTGAAAGAACAGGTGAGTTTTCAAAGTTTTCGTTAAACGGGAAATGTATAAAAACAAGTTCAGATTTGACAAATCATTCGTGCGACCTGCGTTCTGTTCCATCCTCTCACACTTGGTGGACGGCTTCTGAAAGATTGGCAAGTAGCCAGGAATACGTCAGTAGGGGAAGTAGGTTTCACAAAAGTTGTAAAATTGTCATTTCGCCCAGACGCTTCGTTGGCACCATTCACAACTTTTGAGATTGAGGATTCCAAGGCTTCAATGCTCTGTTTCCTTGAAAAATTCACAACGCAACACGATGAAACTAGTGGAATCACTTTTATGGAATATTTCAACGAGTTTATTTCAGAGGCTTTAAAATATAAAAAGGTAGCTTCAACATTCACATTGAAATTTAAAATTAATTTAAACAACTTTGCAGGACCCTTTACATTTTTTAAATGACGATGAAACTGCCGAACTTTTAAAAAACATGCTTATTGATATTCCTTTATTTTCACAAGGTATGTGCCATGCTATTATAAATATTATATTATTAATCTTTAAGAAATTTATTATAAATCTTCGTCTTGCAATTGCTTTTTCACAATATAAAGGTTTCAGTTGTTCGTGGAAAATCGGCCCGCAAACGAAATGAAAATGGATCAACTGGTACACTACGTCATAAGGCAACATGCTGATCTACAAGAGAAGTGGAGTCATCTTCTGGAAAGTGGCATTTGCAAGGATTAAAAAGGTTTTTGATAAGAGATAGTAGAAAACACAAGCGATATATTGTAATAAATTTGTTTGTGTATTACTGTCCACTGTGAATAGGAATAATTAAGATACACTTTCAAAAGTAACATAAATGGTGATAAAAACTATTGCTTTTGAAAGTTAGATTTTTATTTTATATATTAATTGTGTTCGTGGTTGGAATTCAGGTACGTCAAACTTCACTGAGCGAAACTGCACGGTTTCTTAAAAAAAATTTGATTCAAAAACCGAGCTGAACGGCTAACAAGAAGTTTTGTGAATCACAAATCGATATAAAAATATGTTTCCATTTCTTTCTTTGCTGGTCTCACTCTCTCACTCACTTCTGTTAACATTTCACATTACTTTACCATTGTCCCCCAAAATTGCAAAAAAGTAGAGATTCGCTTGCTCTGTCGATCTGTTATTTGAAACATGGGGTCAATTAAAAAATAGCCAGATTTACTGGGATCTGTGGTCCGCTATGAAACCTGTGGTCCATGGGATGTGTGGTCCAAAAACCTGTGATCCAGGGATGTGAGGCACAATTTAAACACAAGGAGATATCGACCACATTCTATGCACTACTTAACGCAAACTCGCTGGGCGATGGTTACTAAAGTGTTTTTACTTTCCAAAATGAAATCGCGGGTATGATTTCCCTTTGAATTTTTATAATCTTTCGACTGTTTTTGACAATTAGTGCTGTCAAAGGCCACAGGAGCTGTCTTTACCGTTGGAATCAGCATCAAAAATAACCTAACTTTGTTATTGCAACTTTTTTTCAATTTCAAAACTGAAAGCGCGAGAGTGGTTTGAATGGTGGCCACAGCCGCCACAGTCGAGGCCACGGTTCCCAGCAGTTTTTGTCAAAGACCTCAGCAGCTGTCTTTCACTCCGGGGTCCAAAAGAAGGGTTCAAAGACGGAATTTCGAAAAAACTTTAAAAGAAGACTACCCCTAAAATTTAGTATTTTTTAAAAATAAATCTTATTAAAAAATTAATAAATACAAAATTTTCAAAATCGTGGTCATTTTGACAATTAGTGCTGGAAACCGTGGCCTACCTTGGTCTTTTGACAATTAGTGCTGGGAACCGTGGCCTACCTTGGTCTTTTGACAATTAGTGCTGGAAACCGTGGCCTCCCGTGGCCTTTAGACAATTAGTGCTGGAAACCGTGGCCTCCCGTGGTCATTTTGACAATTAGTGCTGGGAACTGTGGCCTTTTTGACAATTAGTGCTGGGAAGTGTGGCCTTTTGACAATTAGTGCTGGGAACTGTGGCCTTTTTGACAATTAGTGCTGGGAACCGTGGCTTCCCGTGGCCGTTTTGACAATTAGTGCTGGGAACCGTGGCCTTCCCAGATGCTTGCTGTCGGTATGGGTTGCTGGGGCCGTCCGTTGTTTACTTTCTTTATTTTTGACAGGGTGTAATTACATGCGTTGGAATTAACTCCGATTTCGTTTGATTTTCATCGCCTTTTTCATTTCACCGCTAGTTTTTAAACGTTTTCTTTAATAATTGTAATTTTTTTAAAATTTTAAATTGTTTATCGCAAAATTCTTAAATTTTTAATCTATTTATCGCAAAATTCTTGTTGTTGTTCGGATAAATTCGTGGTCAGCGCTAGTTTTTCTGTTTGTTTTTAAGTGTTTTAAAAGAAAAATTAGTATGTTTCCATGAAATTAGCAGCAAATTTTCTTTTTCAATGGTTAAAACGTCGATTTTCATGTTTAAAACCTTGTTTCTTGGTGATCTGCGTCACGTTCATTGTTTAAATGATGATTTTTCGAATTTCTGCACAAAAAAGTTTACAATTGAAATAATTCAAAATTAAGACTGTTAGATTCATTTAATTAGCATTTTCGCCTTCTTTTCGTTCTTCATACTTCCTTCGTTATTCTAATTTGTATTTTATTCTAATGTGTGAATCCTGAATTTTGTCATTCCAGGCGATTCGCCTTGCCGCCCGGTCGTCTCCCAGTTCTCCATTTCTTCAACGTTAAACCGGTACGTTTTATTTTTATTTTTCGTGGTTCTGAATAATGCGGCCGCCGCGCTTTTTTCAATTATTAAATTTGATTCTGGCCGCTTTTCTGGTGGCCTTTGGCCGCTTGGGTGACCTTCGGCCGCCTTTCGATAGTTCAATTCTTGAAGTTTTTTAGACGGCCTTTGACCGCTTCATTAGGCGCTTTGCACGCGCTTTTGTAGTGGCCTTTGGCCGCTTTTCTGGTGGCCTTCGGCCGCTTTTGGCGACCTTTGGCCGCTTGGGTGACCTTCGGCCGCCCAAGGGTTGTTCTCGAGGAACCGTTTTCTCCCAAAGTTTCCGGTGTTTCGAACCTGAGGACTCGATTAAGACAGTAGAATTACTTCTGCGACCACAGATGGTCAGTAGCACCAAAGTGGTTTGTGGAGAAACGGCAACAAGGGAATGACTCTAGCCTGTTCGAGCGGCCGAAGGCTGCCTGTTCAAGCGGCCGGAGGCTGTTTGTTCGAGCGGCCTAAGGCTGCCTCTTCGCGCGGCCGAAGGCTGCCTATTCAAACGGCCTAAGGCCGTCGGTTTAAGTGACCAAAGGTCGCTTGTTTAAACGGCCTCAGGCCGTCAATTAAGCGGTCTCAGGCCGCTCATTCAAGCGGTCTAAGCCTGCTTTTTAACCGGCCTGAGGCCGGAACCAGGAGAGTGAGCGCGGCCTTTGTTGCGCTTACTCTCCTTGCGTGTAAAACGAAGCTAATGTTGTATTTTCAACCGACGTATCTCCATCCTCATCTACCCCAGTGCATCCAGAAGCTGAAGCAGAAGACCACCAACTTTGCCGATTCGCCGCGAGAACCCCGATTTCCAGTGGAACCAGGACAAAGCGACTGAACCTCAATTACACAAGGTAAGTTGTCTCATGAAACTGTGGTCTTTCTAAATTCCCCTCCTTCGTAGATTTTGACATCCCCTCCTGTGGCCGGGCCAACCAATACTGACTTACAAAACAATAGTGTGATAAATTCTTTCTTTTGATAAATTAACATATTTGCAAAAAATAGATCATTCAATTATTTTTTCCTCAGAAATTAGTTTATTTTCAGATTTCCGTGGCTGATCCACATCATGTCCAGGACCTCCGCGACCACTCTGTTCTTCATTTTGTGATATTCCTGTATTCTGTCTCAATCGGTTAGCAAAATATTTCATTTTTCTCTCTTTATTTCTTTATCACTTCGATTCTCTTTGATTTTGGTGCTTTAGTTTCTGAAGACTTCTAAACCCAGCTGTTGCGATCTGTGGAAGAGGAGAGATTTCCGAGCGAAGGAACCCCTGTGCAGCAACAGCACTCGTGTAAGTCTTTTTTTTCTTAATTTTACATTTGAAATCTGTGAAATTGCTAGCCTCTTTTCCTGCCACCCAGCTGGCTCAATTGATATTCAAGAGTCTAAAATGCGTGTTGCAGGCAGCCGGCTGGTCCTTTGTCTGCCGTCATTTTCCACGTCTAAACGACCCCAAGTTCTTCGAAAATCAGTCTTCTGGAGAGTGGAGGTCCGTTTTCCCAGCCCTGTTGCTTCCGGACGCCGAAAATTCAATTTTGCCCCAGATTGAACCACGCGCCGTGATTTTCAAATTTTTCGCGAATTTTCGAAAATGTGGGGGTAGGCGGCTCGATTTTCTAATGTTTTAAAGAAAAATTGCAAAATTCCCCTTCGTTTGCCAGGTCCTACCGAATACTGCACCGACGGGGGATCGAACCCGGGCCGCATGCTTGGAGCGCGCACTTATGCACTGGACCACTCTTGCTGTTGCAATGAGGGCTGCATGTGCCCCTTTTCTATCAGGCCGCCGCCCGCAGCACGTTTTGGCACTAATTGGATGATGTTATTGGGCACGTTTAGGCGCTATTGGGGTGTTTTTAAAGTTTTATTCTTTAATAAATGATTATAATTTGAATATATATTTAAATTTAACTGTAAATAGTTCAAATTCCATAACCAAGTTTCTTTTTCAGATCCCCGTGTCCGAACTCTGCGACCACTTCTCTCTTCATTTCTTGTGATATTCCTATATTATATTCCAATCGGTTAGCAAAATATTTCATTTCTTGTGTTCCAATGGCTTGATCATGCTTTTTGTTTGATTTTGATGTTTCAGTGCCGCCTCTCTGAAGCCTTCTGAAGCCAGCTGTCACGAACTGCGAGGGGAGGAGAGATTACGGTGAGATTCCTTTCCCTGCCACCCAGCTGGCTCAAATTTTCACTTCGAAAATTTGTTTTTTTTACAGCGACCCGTCTTCCTGGCCAGCTCTCTATCCGTTTTTCCTATTCTCCACTTCAAAAGGACCCCATTTCCCTCGGAAATCCATCTTCTGCCCAGAGGAGGCCCTAGTTGCCAGGAATGGCCTGGATTTCGCCGGAAAATGTTGGTTTTGCCCAGATTTCCAGGAATTTATTGTCATGGATGCTCTGATTTGCCCTGGAAGTTGCCTTTTTCGCCAAGGGAACGCCTTTTCAAATTTGGCGTCTCCTTTGGCTCAGGGGGCAATACGTTTAAATTTTTTAATCGAATTTGGCCAAGGGGACACTGCGTTAAAATTTTTATCGAATTTTGGAAAACGTGAGGGTAGGCGCCTTGTTTTTTTTAATTTTTTTAAGCAAAAATTTCAAAATTCCTTAAACGTTTCCGTTTTGCCACCGCGCGGGGTCGATCCCCAGACCCCGCGGGTGGCGCTAACCGCTTGCAGCTGCGCCACGAGGGCCACACCATCTCCCTCGCGGCGGACGCTTATGAATAGGACGCGCCGTTTGAACCGTTTGTGCCCTACTATTTGAAGGCACCAACTAAAATTGGCCTGCCAAAGCTACTTTGGCTATTGTCATTAATAGGGCCACTTTGGTACTGCTCCATATACCTCAAGCATTTCCATTCAACATCTCTTCTGCTTCCGATAATATAGAGATATATATGGCGACTGGATTTTAATTACAAAAATAAATAATTCACTATTTATTTCTCGGTAATTCGTTTCTTTTCAGATTTCCGCGCCCGAACCACACCATGCCAAAGACCTCCGCTTCGCGACCACCCATTCTTCATTCTGTGTGATATTCCTGTATTCTGTTTCAATCGGTTAGCAAAGTACTTCATTTTGTTCTTTATTTATTTCTTTTTTTCTTCGATTCTTTTTGATTTTGGTGTCTTAGTTGCCGGAGTATTCTGAAACCAGCTGTTGCGAACTGTGGAAGAGGAGGGATTTCTGAGCGAAGAAACACCTCGGCAGCAATAACATTTTGGTAAGTGTTTTTCCCCTTTTTGCCCAATTTTAGATTTAAAATGTGTGAAATTGCTGGATTTCACCTCTTTTCACCCAAGTTCCCCGAACATCGATCTTCTGGAGAAAGGAGGTCCGTTGTTTCCAGCTGTTTTGTTCCCGGACGCCGCATTTTGACCAAAATTGGAAGGATTTGCTCGAAAATTCCGCAGAAAATCGGCCAAGGCGAAGGGAGGCGCCCGTTTGTTAGAAATTCCGCTATTTTTGCTCGAGGTTGAACCAGGCGCTTTGTTTTTAAAATTTTTCGCGAATTTTCGAAAATGGGAGGGTAGGCGGCTCGATTTTCTAATTTTTAGAAGAAAAAGTGCAAAATTCCCCTTCGTTTGCCAAGTTCTACCGCATATTGCACCGACGGGGATCGAACCGGGGCCGCACATTTGGAGCGCGCACGCATGTACTGGACCATGCTGGCTGTTGAGAGCAATGCTGCATGTGCCCCTTTTCTATCAGGCCGCCGCCCGCAGTACCTTATGGCACTAATTGGACGGTGTTGCTAAGCATTCTTAGGCGCTATTAGGGTGTTTTTAAAGCCTTATTCTTTAACAAATAATTATAATTTGAGTAAAAATTTTAAATTTGACTTTTAAATTTTAAAAATTCCATCAATAAGTTTATTTTTTTCAGACTTCGGTGCTTGAGCCACGCCATCCTGCACTCTCTGGCCACTCCTGTCTTCATTTTTGTGATATTCTTGTATTCTGTCTCAATCGGTTAGCAAAATGTTTTATTTCTTGTATTCCTATAGACTGATCTCCTGGTTTTCTTTGATTTTCGTGTTTCAGTGCCGCCGCTCGAAGCCAGCTGACGCGAACTGCGAGGAGAGGAGAAATTTAGGTGAGTCGGAGTAATTTTTGCGTTGAAGGAGACAAAAATTGGAATTGTACGGGCGAAATTATGTCTATTCAGACCACACCCATCTGCAAAAATTTGATTTCACCTTATTTTCTGCCACCCAGCTGGCTGAATTTTCAACGCCAAGAGTTTCCACTTAAATTGCGTTTTTACAGCCAACCGCTTGCCTGGTTTCTCCATTGCTGTCGCCTCCAAACCGAAAAAGCCCCAATTTCCCTGCAGATTGATCTTCTGCCCAGAGGAGGTCCGTGATTCCTTGTGATTTTGCACCCGGAAGCCCATTTTGACCATTTTCATAGGAGACGCACTTGGTTTTCGAAAATTCCGCGAAAAATCGGCCAAGGCGAACGGAGGCGCCCATTTCTTGCTCAGGTGTGAACCAGGCCCCCTGGTTTTAAAATTTTTTGCGAATTTTGGAAAATGTAAGAGTAGGCGGCTCGATTTTAAAATTATTTTAATAAAAATTGCAAAACTCCCTGTTATAGCTAGCCTTTGCCGTTTCTTTTTTAAACCGCACCGGCGGGGATCGAACCCGAGCCGGGCAACTGGCGCTCACACCCAGGCTCTGCGCCATGCTGGCTGTTGGAATGCCTGCAACCAGGGCCGTTTATGTATGAGCCGCCGCCCGCAGCGCACTTTCGCACTACTTGCATGGCGGATTTAAACATATTTAGGCGCCATTGGGGTGTTTTTAAATGCTGATTTTTATAAATTTAAATTCATATAAAGTTTGATAATTTACATTTAATTAAAATCGTCAAATTCCCCAATAATTTGCAGTTGTCCTAGCTTTAAAACTTTATTTTTTCAGGCGTCGGTCGTGTCGTCTCGGAACCAACGGTGGAGCAGTGACGAAGATATTCGCCTTCAACTCTACGTTTTTGTATTTCATGTGATATGCCCAGAAAAGCGGCTGGGACGGGGTTCAGAGAGGCCCGTTGTTTTAGGGGGGAGGGGATTTGTTTTCGTCAGGGAAGAAAGTTAAGGCTCCACTTATTCCAGGCAGGTCCTTATTTTTGAAATTCGCAAATGCAAATGCCATTTTTGTTTATCTCTTTTCAGCGTAGAATAGATGTGGCCTATACTTTTAAAATTGAAAAAAGTTTGAGCCAGTAGTCTGGTCAGCATCGGAGGTAGGTGGAAAATGTAAAGAAAGTGTCTGTGTTGAATTTGTTCATCTACAAGGCAGGTGTTGATTTTTTGAATGCTTCAGTCGTCGTTTTCCTTCTCTTTTCTTTGTCTTTGATTCTCCTTTAAAAAATTTTATCAGCTTCTAAAATAAATGTTAAATTTCAAAAAATATTTAATCTCACCAAACTGTTATAAAAAAAAATTAATGAAATTACGTAATTTTAAGATTTAATAAAGACTTACAAACTTCCAAGAGAAAGTCGTAATCTGTGCTATATCTTTTAATAAAATTGAGCTGCCGATAGATTTCAACGCTCTGGAAATAAAAATTTAGTAGAAATTTTTTAGAAAGAAACTTACACAGAACAATAAGGACAACTCCCAAAGTAAAGATAAAAATATCATTAAAATAACTATCTGAAAGATAAAGTTTGGTAGGTCAAAAAAGGTGGATGACATTTGGAACTCACCCTTTGCTGAATCAGAGCCTTTTTTCGCTTTTCTAATGTAAATTGCTGCAAACTGAAACACTGGGGGACTTCACATTCACTCACACTTACACACACTCACGCATACACACAATTTCCCTCTATTTCTATCTCTCTGCCTTTCTCTCTCTTTTTTTCTCTCTTTATACACTTGCACACAACTCTCTCTCTCTCTCTCTCTCTCTCTCTCTCTCTCTATCTTCTCTTTCTCTTTATAATCCTTTACCGAGTGGACCATATAACAAATACAAACACTTCCTTGGGCCAGAATAAAGTTTTCAACCGAAATCAGCAAAAATTTGATCTTAGCGGTATAACTAAAAATAACAAATGAAAACGACGACTGGAATTAACAACATTGATGGAATTTGGTTTTCTTTTATTACAACCAATGTGAGAATTAAACTCAGCCAACCAAAAACTAACTGAAAGTGACTTTGTCTTAGCTTTACCTTTTTTGTCTTAAATGTTAAAAATGACTTACCGATATGACGACAGAGATACAATAAACACGAAACATATAGATATCTGTCGTCTGTTTAATGATTTTCGAAGCCATTGTAAAGGGAGAAAATTTTACGTTGGGTAGGCTATAGAATTGGCGGTTGAGGCCGCGCCTGGCAACCGCGCAATAACCAAAAGGTGATGAGTTGGCTACTGGCAGGGGTTACGCATAGAAAAGATCAATGTTAAACTGAGTAATTGATGAGATAACCAATAAAACAGTGGAAGTATGCGGCCTGCGTTAAGAAAACTTAAGATTTTATCTTTAGGACAACTTTGTTTTTTCTAACTTTGTCTAAATTTTGGTGTAGTCTCAGTTTCTCGAAATTCCGTCTTAAACCTGTGGCCCATCGCGGAAAGTCGTTGATTCCTGTGGCATATTTGCACACAGTTCACTTTTGCATTTCAGGCAACCTCTCTTGTTCAGTTTAACAGTATTCTGGTTTCTAAATAAAACAGTCTCTATTTTGCCAGTCCGCCCTCAGACCATACATTGGCGCGAACGTAACCCTATTTGTAGCGAGACCACCCAGCCTATGAAAAACTGACTTTTGGGTGGTCGACGAGACCCCCTCCACTATATAAAATGTTGTCTGGCGATAGACCAGATAGGAAAAAAAATTTATTCGAGTCGTCATCATTACCATCACACTTTCATTTGTTTAACATTTTGGTTATCTTTTGATGAAGGCCACTTTCCAACACCAATTCAGTCCACAGTTCTTCTACATCGGGATATTTGCTTATGGCATGTTGCACTAGTAGATCCATTCCAACCCGAACCAGGTGAGAGTTTCCTATTGCGGAAGGATCAGAAACTAACTGAAAATTAATAGATGAGTGCGTGAGTGAGTGAGCAAGTGAGTGAATGAACCCTGTCGCTTACCGCTTACCATCTGAAATATGCAATACGTAGAGGCAAGGCTTCTTCTATTCCATGTTTGTTTTCTTTGTCATGACGATTGATCCCTGTGAGAGATGTGAACCCCAAAAAATTTCACAATATATTTTTTACGCTTTTCCGGGTTACGGTATTTTGATCCAATCTCATCTAAGAAAGTTCGCAAAATCTTTAATACCACATGTTTTTATCCTTTGAAAAATTAACGAACCAAAAACTGAAAATAATGTCACTTTTCTCAGTTTTCAGCATTCTGACAACTTTTGGTCAATTTGGCTGCATGACACCTATTTACTCGTTTTTACGAAGCATTTGCCACGAAAATAGCGCTTAATTTTTTTCCTTTCTTATTTTAAAGGGGAAGGACCGTGTAGAAATAATTTTTCTGTTTTTGTGATAAAAAGTCTCGATCTTATTCCCAGGATTCCGAAAAATATCTCTTTTACCCATTTTGCATAGAAATGAACCGATTTAGGAGCGCTTGGAATTTGTGGAAATTACAATTTGAATTGCCGCCAACTCTGCGTCTCCCCATTTCCCACACTCTCTCGCCCACTTTAGCCCTGTTTACGTGCGGCAAACGCGTAAACCGGCCGTGTAAACGCGCCCCTTTTGCAGCCCAAATCATATAAAAGGGGGATGTTTCGGAATCGTGGAAACGATGTCTACTCAATGAAACTATAATAAAGATACTTTGAAAAATCAATTTTACGAGGTACTTCCCCTTTAACGAGACCTCTAAAAATATTAGGGATTTCGATGTGTTTACCGGGTTCTCGTGCAATAACCCGAGACGAAAAAATACGATAATCACTCGAATCTCTTAGAAATTAAAAAAATATTTTTGGCCAAAATATTTATTTTGTTCCCAATGTTTGAGCCAAATCAACAGTTTAGTGATTCTTGAGTAGCATGATAGAATTCCCATTTTAAATATAACTCACCTATCCGTTTATTACTATCAGCTAGAAAATCATTCAATTTTCCAAACACTTCACTTGCTCGGAATTCCCTCCAAGCTTTCTGTGTTTCAGAAATGTTTGTCACAATTTCTTCCTCCAGAAATTCAAGAGCAGATCTAATTACTTTCAGATTAGAAAAGTTTTCCGTTTCTAATGCTAGGGCTACCTGAAAAATTGTTTATTTCCTAAAAGCGCAAAAAAGCAAAAATCAGCTCACCGCCGTGTGTAATCTTTCAAAAAAGAGCACCCATTCATCTATTTCGAGTTCTCCAAAGTCAAACATGGCATAGGGATGCTGAGACAGGAGAAATCAATGGCTAAATTATTTGACCTACCTTATTTAATTGGCGACAGGCCTGGGAGTAAGAGAAATAGGCAAGAAGCGCTTTCACGCCATTATTTGGGGGAGTCCGTCTTTCATCGAAATTATAAGCAAGGGTGAGAAATTTATCTTGCTCAGTGCAGACGGCCATTGGGGGAACAATCGGCTTAAATTTTAATTCATCTGAAAAGTTTGATGATTTTTATAATGTATCTACTTTTATAACTTTCCTCTCCTTCTAAATTAAAAAAACTAACCTGAACACATGCTTGGACCTATATATTTTTCACTACCGTAAAAGTCCAAATCCCTCCACCAACAGTGGCTTTTTGGAACTGCTCGCAAGTCAAAATAAGTGAAAAACTCGTATGGTCCTTCTCTGTTGAAGTAGAAATTCAATTGGTAGTCCATGTCTGCAATTCCTCCCCCACACTTTTTAGTTCTCTCCAAGGTAATTGGAGGGATTTTTCGTTTTGGACTATGTCTTCCTCCAGAAATTCTATTGCGGAACGGCCTCTTCGAATTAAACCGGCAGACTCACACGGAACCTCTGATAAATCAGTCATCTTAAATAGAAAATATGTAACAATTTTTCTTTTTCTCTAACTAACTCACTCCGTTTTTAATTTCGATTCGTTGATTAAAAAGAGGCTTTTTCTTTTTTTAAACATTCTTGAAAAAGGGTTTTCATTTTTAAACATTGTTAAAAAACTTTAAAATTTGGATTTTTTTGAAAAAGCTTTTTTAAGAAAGGCTCTTTATTTTTAAACAAAAGGTTTTTTAAATTTTTAACAACAAAAAGGTTCTGATTTTTTAAGCATTGTTTATAAAGATTTTTCATTTTTAAACCAAGTTTTAAAAAGGGTTTCATTTTTTAAAAAAATATAGAAGGTTTAAAAAAAATTTTGATTCGTTGGTTAAAAAGGCTTTTTCATTTTGAAACATTGTTTTAAAAGATTTTTCATTTAAAAAATATTCAAAATGTTTTATTTTCATTTTGTAAAAGGTTTGTTGTTCATTTTTAGACATTGTTTAAAAATCAAAATATGCCGACTCCCGCACGTGTGACCTACCTTTACATCTAAACTTCCCAAGCCGTGGTTAAAATTTGTTATAAGCATACCAAATTCATGAATGTTAAATGCCTCACGTGGAATCTGAAAAGTTAAAGAATTGAAAAAAAAACTAGGTCTGATTTGAAAACTTACCATTTTTTCAACGCGGCATGCATGAGAAAAGAAGAAATATTCGTCAAGAAAACGGTTGCGCTTTGGATTGTCGCATAAAGCAGCCACTTCTTTCAACACTTTCTCCTTGTGTTTCAGTATCGATTGAGAACATATTTTTCTCATTGAAATTTGCAGCATTAGAAAATAAAAATTTTAAAAAAAATGCAAAATGCCGCAAAATGATAATTAATAACTAAAAGCGAAAAAAGCCTTTTTAAAATTAATTTTTTTCGCTTTTTAAAATCTGTTCACAAAGTATTTTTTATCGCTTTTTGGTATGAAAGTGCTATATAACGCATTCATACGACTAAAACGGGTTATGTTACATTAATTAAAACATCGATTATAAAATTAATCAACGTTCTTATACATTTGATTTTCAGGAATGTTACTCTTTCTTTGCTATTTTATCCCTTCTGAAATGCCCTTTCCCAAAAATCGCATTGTTTCTCTTCCGTCCCCTATTTTCGTTCCGTGACGAAAGGATTGGTATTTTCAACCGATGTACCTATTTTCCCCATCCACATCCGCTCAAAGTCCACCAAGCGCATCATTTCAAAAGAAGCCTGACTGTCAACAGTAAATAATCTGGGAAAGATGTGATTAGATAAGGGATTTCGGTAAACAAGGGAATGTTACTGTAACGTTTGGCATTTTGGACAGAAACATCTTTGGAATTAGAAGATTAGGCGTTTTATCTCTGTTTCATTCTGTGTCTCTGAAAAAGCTTCGTTGTTTTTTGACACAATTCTTTTTAAACATTGTTTCAAAAATTTCTTTATGTTTAATTTAACATTGTTGGAAGATTAGGCTTATAAGATTGATTAAAAGATTGTTTAAAAAAGTTTTATGGTTTCTAAAGACTTTTCTTTTTAAATTAAAAAAAAATCAAATTTACTGTAACTTCAATTTTTTTAAAATCTTGTCAACAAACAAATTCTTCAAAAAGTTACTCTTCCCTTTATAAAATGAATTAAATGCAAACATTTTTAACACAATTTGACACGATATAACAATTTTTTATTGTTTTGAAACAGCGTAATTATTAATTTCAATGCTGAAAAAGTAAATAAAAAGTTTTGTTTGCCATTTTTCGATTGCTTGTTAGAATATTTAACCTTTTTCACTGGGCTAATCAGAAAAATTCGCAATTTCCTAAGTGTTTTTCACTAAAAATGAATTTCACAAAAGCTTTCATTTTATAAATTTGAGTATTTAAAATTTTTTTATTGAGCCTTTAACATTTGAATGTTTTTTTGTGTTGTTTGTGTGTTTGTGTTGTTAACTTTTCATTTTTAAACATTGTTTATAAACTTTAAAATTTTTAATAATGTTTGAAAAAGCTTCTGTATTTTCAAATAATGTTTAAAAATGCTAAAATGCTTCTTTCATTTTAAGCAATGTCTCAGCCTGGTTTCTCTGTCTCTCTTTCTCTCTCTCTCTCTCTCTCTCTCTCTCTCTCTATTTCTCCCCCTCTCTCTTTCTTTCGTACTCTGATGAAACATTGTTTCAGTGATTGTTTCTGCCCTGAAAGGACTATTGTCCCAAAGTCCAAACCTCCGTTTCCATGGAGAGTCCCTCTCCCCCGTACTCTCCCTTTGTAATCATCCATCTGCCTTCTGCATCTGCGCATCATCTGGGCAGGAGGTGTGGTTCTGATGTCATCAGCAGGTAATTTCGGTCGTCGTGGCGACTCAAAGTCCCGCCCCTTTTGATTAACCCTGCCATGCCGTGTGGATACGCACTTCCATGGGGCCTAACGAGCGCCTTTCCACGCAGGTGGAAGCCCCCCAGTTTTCTGAAACCGAAGACTTTCACTTCCAAAACTTTGGAAGACAAAAACATTTACTTTTTATTTTCGTATTTTAATCCTCTTTTATTACGTATTGTGCATATTTTCATTTAAAAAGTGCATATTTTCTATTTAATCAAATTTTGCTAATCCAATGTTTCAGTTTCACCTTATCCTTTTTGTTTGTGCAGTCACAGTGGTACTAAGACGAAATGCAAAATTAATCATATGAAAATCAATTTTGGAAACCTTGAATTTTATTTGAATTTGAAGTTTAGGATTTTACATTGCAGGAGAAAAAATAACGTTAAAAATATAAAGTATTTTTTAAACACAACTTTGATTTGTATATGATAATTATATTTAATTAAAAATGACGAAGATGTGTGAAATCATATTTTTCTCTGCAATTTTAATTCGATGTTCTAAATTGTTTACTCGGAAATTAAAAGGATTTCATTTTTTCGAAGAATTCGCATCTTTTTAAAAATTCAAGTTTCGCAAAATCTTTCTTTTTTCATGCAACTTTTTCATTTTATTAGTTTTTTTAAAATGGAGTACAGAGTTTATGAATGAAACATTTACCTAATTTTCTTGTTTTAATTTTTTGCATCTTTCTACATTTTGATGTTTCTTTGTAAATCAATCCATTTTATCAGTAAAATAAATAGAAAAAGCGTCGCTTCAACTATTTTTACATTGCTGTTAAAAATATAAAGTGTCTGAGTGAAAATAGAGATTAAAAAGTGTCATTTTCTTGCTTTCGTCACTGATAAACACACTTTAAGCCAATTCAATACAAATTTCCTGTTTTCAAAAATAGTTCTCTCAAAATAGAAGCAAAGTTTATAATAACAGTCAGTGCACTTTTTGTCTAGAAAAAACGATATTCAATTGTTTTAACTAAAACATGGGATGGTTAAGAAAAAGAATATTTTACACCAAATTCATAAAGAAAAAAATATTCATTCAAAATCATAGTAAAACAAGTTTTTTTCTCGACATCTTCGATTTTTCTCCAAAACGGTCGTTTGGTCATAGAAATGCCCAAATCGGGACAAAAGGGACCCGTTTCAGCTGAAATAGTGAATTTTGTTTTGCATTTTTGGCCAGTTTTTCAATTTAAAATTGATTTTCAAGAACAACGTTAGATGTTTATTTTTATGTGCTTTCCAATGCGAAATTTTACATATAATAACAGACAGTGCACTTTTTGTCTAGAAAAAAACGACATTCAATTGTTTTAACTAAAACGAAAAAAACTATGTGATCTTTTTCATGATTTTAAATTAACCAAAATTAAGATAATTTTAACATTTACCTAAACATTAAAAAACATTTTGAGGCCGTTTTTTTCAGTTTTTTTTGGTACCCTGACGATGAGGCCGCTTTTGTACCGTTTTGTTTGGCAACCCGAGGCCGCTTTTTTCCCGTTTGTTTGCAACCTAAGGCCGCATTTTTTTCGTTTTTTTTTCTCAAAAATAATGTTTTAAAGTTAAAAGAAGGTTCTGTAACATTTTAGAGCAGAATATGAGATATAAAAAACTTTTTATCTTTATATAAAGACCCGCTCGACTTTTTCTGATTTTGAAACACGGTCTTTATATAAAGATAGTCCTAAAAAGAGGAAAATTTAGTTTCCGAGTCTATTCAAAAGCTAATTTTTTCATTCACCTACCAGTGACTGATTGTCATTTGCGACAGAAATGATTGAGTCCCCTTTCCCTTCGAAAGTGCCACCCTCGCCCTCCGTTCGTAGTTTCTCTCAAAAGTGCGTGTGTATTGTAGCCAGAGTGTAGTCGCAGGTGTGCCTCCAGCTGCGCCCTTTCGCGGAGAAAATTAAAATCAGCTCAGAATTCAGCGTTGATCTGATTTTGCGGCTTTTGCTTCTGTCTTTGGTTTCATTTCTTGGGAAACCAGACGGAGCACTTTTAAAAAAGAAAGGAAGGGGGTTTAAACTAAAAAATTAAAAAAGTTTGAAAAACCCTGAAAAAATGAAACAATTCGTTTACCCGGCGGATTTTTTGACATTTTTAAAAGTTAAATTTGATATCTTTTTGTTGAAATTATGATGTTTCCAAAGTTTTCAGTTCAAAAACAGTTCTATTTTTAAAATCTACTTTTTCAGTTTAAACGGACGCCCACGCAATAACCCCAACAAAAACAACAAATTCTAAGCATGACTTTGACCAGTTTTGGCTTTTGGACTTCGCTCTCGTAATTTTTTAAAAGTTTTTCGTTGTTTCCTATGTCGTACGGGTGCAGTTTGTTGAGCGACGGTGATCCGACGGTGATACGCGTAAACGCAGTACATGTCAGATGCAAAGGTACTAAAACAGGGTTACTGTAGCTGCCCCTAGTGCCCCCCTCCCCCGTGTCCCTCGTGACTCCCTTCGTAGTATCTCTGTTGTTGTGGCTGAATTGTAGCCTCTCAGTGATTGTTTCTATCCTACAGTATGCCGTCCCGTCATTTATTTTTTCAGTCCCCCGCCTGGAAAAGCAGGGCTGATTGAAAGCCTCTGCAAATTGCACATTCAGTTGAGCCGGAAATGAACCGATTCCTCGGGTGGAGATCAGGTTTTAGATTTCTTTGGGGGGGGGATGGAAAAAAATTTCATATTTTTCAATGAATTTAGGTATGGATTACTGTATGGATAAGATATACTACATTTTATTTATTAAGTTTCTAATTTTAAAAGAGTTTGTGAAAATTTGAATTTGCACATTCTAAAAATTTCAAAATTTTACGACTTTGTTTTTGGGCGAAAAGAGTGACCAAATTTTGACGAATTCACATTAATTTCAATCAAATTTGAAACACAGATACGGAAAAAAGTTACTGTAGCTGAAATGTTTTTAAATGGTTTTGAAATTTAACAGTAAGCAACATAAAGAGAATTCACTGTTTCAGCATTTGCCAAAAATTTCCACAATTTTGAAGCACAGGTATTGTAAAAATCAAAATTTAAAAATATATGTTTATTTTAAAGAAATACTTTGAAATGTTTCTTAAACTGTGACAAATTTAGATTTCCTTGTGATAATATCGTTATATTGAATTAGCAAAGCCCCATAGGAGCAATTTTCTAATTATCGATTAATTTTTGACTGTTAAAATATTTTCTGGACAGAATGATTGTCATACCAAACTACTTGGCATGACAACCATTCTGCCATTTTTGAATCAGGCTTCACAATGTTTTTCCCCAAATTATAGCAAATCTTTGACCAAATTTACATCGTGATTTTGTCAAATTTTTCCTGCGGTTTTAAAATAAATAATTTAAATAATACCTACTTTTCTCGGCTGAAGGACGTAGATGTATGCGACCCAATCTGCCGTGGTTTCAATTTTTTCAAAGAATTATAGATAATTTTGAAACACAGATGTGCCAAATAAAAAAGTGTTACCTGAAATATTGTCTTGAGAAAATAATTTATGACTTTTATTCTAATTTTAATTATTTCCAATAATTTCTATTTCAAATGGTCATTCAAAAAACTTGGAAACTGTGGCCATTTTTCCGTTCGACATCATTTTTGAAATTTTATTTCGCTAAAATAAGAAAAACTTTTTATTGACGTTAGACGAAAATTCAGAATTTACAATTTTTGACATTATTAAATTTAACAAAAAGATACTTTGATTTCCTCTCCGGACAGAATGACTGGTATACCAAACAACCTGGCATGACAACCATTCTGCCATCATATCATTTTCTGACCAAAATTTCATAAATTGGTGAAACACAGACACGCAAAAACGTAAATTTAATTTTAAGATAATGTGATATAAAACTTTCAAAAACTTACTTGAATAGTAAAAGTTTTAAAAAAATTGATTTGTGCCTTGTATTTTAAATCCAATTCCTTGACTTCATAGTTTTATTTGCTAGTTTTCTGCAGGGGTTGCAGCCGTTCAATTAATTCTTGATAATTATGAAACACAGGGGTGATAACATTTTTTTATTGTTTCTAAAATTTGCGAAATTGATTGTTTATCACTCTAAATCAAATATTAATTATTAAGTAATTTGTACTTCGACAAAACGTTTAAAAACTTTTCTAAACTGCTTTTCCTGGACAGAATGACTGTCATGCCATTATAACATTTTCTGAGTCAAATTTCACAAATAAGTGAAACACAGACATAAAAAATATAAATTCAATGTTTTTTTCTCTCAAAAAGTCATGGCATTATCCAATTTTCCTACGCAAATTTCAAACAACTGTTTCAAAATTTACACGACTCACTCTGCCATGATTGCAACATTACCAATTAATTCAAGATAATTGTGAAACACGGGTGTGCCAATAAACAACTAATTTGTTTCTTAAAACTTAAGAAAATAATTAAATTACGATTTTTATTCTAATGTTTATTCTTTGAATAAATAGTTTAATTTGCTTTTTTTGCAAAAATTAATTAAGTTTGAAAATTATGTTTTTTTGTTAGCTTTATCATTCAGTTTGCCGAATTTTTTTGGCAGTTTAAAATTTAATAATAAATTGTTTAATTCTTTAATGCTTGGTTAGAAGACACTTTCTATCCTATCCTCTCTGGACAGAATGAGTGCCATACCAAATTACTTGGCATGGCAACCACCCTGCCATCGTTTTCTTTTCTTACCAAAATTTCACAAATTTGTGAAACACAGACCTGAAATGTTTTGAATGAATTTATAAATTCATCTTTTAAAAACATCATAGCATTGACTAACTTCATGCTAAGTTTTGCCACATCGTTCTCCTGTTTCAAACACTACTTATCACAACCTATTAAATGAAAATATTTGTAAAAATAACATTTACTAAATGTAATTGTTTTCTACCGTAGTAAAACTGCACAAGCCTATTCCATTGAGCTTGGAATTCCAAACCTTTGGCCGATTGGACTACCAATTTGAGGCAACCGCGGATTATCCCTATAGCAACAGACGAATAATTGCTCGTTAGTATGGCGCCAGCAGATTTCAGGTACAAATATTCCCCAGCTCAGAAGACAAGCCAGATTTCTGCTTTCTCTCATTTGCGGAAAATTTCTCCGATTTTCTGATTTTCTCTCAATAAATGTTTCGTTTGGATAATTTTTTTGGCAGTTTAAAATTTAATAATAAATTGTTTAATAAAATTTTGTTTATTTTCCAACATTTTACATTGGCCATGTTTACACCTAGCTTTTGCCACAACGGTCTACTTTTTCAAACCCATAACTAATTTAAATACATTCAATGTATTCAATAATAAGTCAATTTTACCTCCCACAACCCTTACACGCACAAGCACACGCACAAGCACACACAAAACACACATACACATACAACACATGCATTCACACGCACGCACATATACACACGTACATTGTCTTTCTCCTCTCTCTCTCTCTCTCTCTATCTTTTTCTGTCTCCGTAACCCTCTTTGTAATTGTAATTTTGAATATCTATATTCTTCTATTTTATATACCCAATTTAATCAATCCAATCCCCTTCTTTTTCAGTCATCTCCGTCCTCGAATCCAGAGTCCAAGGCCATGTCGGGCGTGGGAAATCACTCTGACTTCTTGGTGAGAACATAATTATGAAGCACTGGAAGCATTGAGACCCAGATTGGAAATGTCAGCATACAAGCTAGAACCATACGTTGCCGGGGGCGACGGGTGGACTGCAAATTGAACCACGTTTGAGTCACCCGAGGGCGGGGGAAGGGGCACGGGAATGCCTCGGAAGGTTGAAGAGTGGAGAAAACCAAGGGGTTATTTCGAAGAAACACGTAGTTTAGATTTTTTCTGTCGAAGTCATGTACATATTACCAGAAATTTAAAAAGATTTACCATAAGATGTCAAAAATAAAACGATGTTGCAAAATGTGAAATTTATTTTAAAAAATTGAACTTTTTAAGAATTTTACTTTTTTTCACATTTTATAAAATTTTTTATCATCCATATTTCATAGTCTTCTTATCGAGAATCTTTATAATTTCCGGTTATATGCTGATCATTTCTAATTGTAAGTATAATATATTCCAACTTGGCTGTTACAGTTAATTATGTTATCAGCGCTCCGAAAGATTAAAGTGTAGACAAAACAAAGCGGCAGAAAGGAAAAAGTTGCAAAAATGAAATGGTTTAGTTTTTCATTATCTTTTTTTAAAAGTTATTTTCAGCGTTTTAAGTTGTCTATATAACCTTTCATAGAATTATTTATGATTATAAAGACAATTAAAAAACGCTGATAAAAACTTATATAATGAAAAACTAAACTGTTTAAAAAATCTTTTAATAAATTTTAATAAATTACGCATCATAAAAAATGATAGCATTTAACTACACATGAAAACTCATTTTCAATTTGGCCTTGGAGAAATTTTGGGGGGGGGGGGGTTTGCAAAACGATCAACGTGCAATCGGATGATAGCATAATTCTTCAATTTACACTTTTTTATATCACCGAACGCGGAAAGGCACTAAAATACATTCTTTAACGAAGTCGTAAAACGTTCACTTTCAATTATTTTTTCTCACAAGAAGAGGTTCAAGGAATTACCAAACATTCGGAATGTTTTTCCTTAACGAAGTGGTGAAATACTCGAATGATAACACAAAAAGATAGAAGATTCATTCTGTTGCATTAAAAAAAACTTGAAAATAATCTTTTTTTATTGGTTTCTAGCTTAAATTTACTTATCGGGACTTGTCAGACGTATTGCCTAAAGCTCAAAGCGATGTTCAATAAGCAGGTGGTGAAACATTTACTGAAAATGAAAAATCTATTTTTAAAATTTTTGAAAAATTCAATAAAATTTGCGAAACAGCAAAAATACACAGTTACTAGCGTATTGCTTCGATTCACCTTGCAAGTCCGACCTTGTTTAACATTAAAGTAATACAAATTATGGTTGAAATTCTCTGAAACTGACTGTTGATCTGCTTTCTTTAAAAAAAAGCTGCATTTTTAACTAAAATTATGTAAAGAAATTAAATTTGAAGAAATCAAACTGTTTTTTGTTAACACCCTTCAAATCAATAATTTGGATAAAATTTATTTTATAAGTTCATTTGACTCTCGACGAAACTACGGTGAGTACGGTGAGACTGAGGATCATCTAAAGCGATTTTCATTAAGGAGGGAGCCAAACATTGGAATGACAAAACATTTTTAAAGTTTTCGTAAATTGAACTTGAATTTCAATTAAAATAGTTTAAAACTAATTTCAATTGACTGGAAGTTAAGTTTACTTTAATTAAAATTGAAAATATAGTACTTTTAAGCAAAGTTTCAGAAAGGATGCACATTCACCGCTTCCAAGGAAGACCTCGATTTGGTCTTCAAGCTGTGGCCTGAGAACTTTTTGGGGTTGTTTTTATTGGTAAAAATCAATAAATCAATAAATTCAGGCTCTACGACATGGGATTTCGCAGTTTCGAGCGTCTGTTCAACCACCGTCCTCAGCTGAAGACGTTTATGCAACTGGCAGCCGACGAGTCCTGGAAGAACGATGAGAAAATGAAGAAGATCGTTCTTGCGCTGGAACAGGTGATAGTTTTATTTAGATTCTCTAGATTCATAAGATTCTTAAAATCCAAATAGTAGATCCAAATAGATCTAAATTAGGAAGCCACCCTCTCTTTCCGTCGCAAATGATTCCCTGGAATTCCGCCTCCGACTTCAGGTGCTGCGCCGATAATTCTCCCACCCTCGCCAATCCAATTAACCGTTGCCAGCTGGAAGGCGCCGCCCGCACGCGGAAACGGGCACATTCTGAGGATTTTGTGGCGGTTGGGAAAACAGAGGGAAGGCGGTGACAAAGAGGGACTGGCAAAACATAGAAGGAAGGAGAAATGGGGAGAGAAAATCAGGCGAAAGACTTGTCAATTTGGCTTTCAGAATCGAAGCAATAATTGTAAATCGCGCAAATTCAATGCACATCGATAGAACTGCGGAGTGATGTGAAAAAAGAATTAACGAAACTTTTCTTTCTCAATTTATAAAATTTATTTAGCTTTTATAAACCTTTTTATTTATTTAAAGGGACCATCAGCCTCCTTTTCAAAATGAGCATGACTCTTATGCTAATACACTCATTTCAGTTAGGATAGTTTTTCCCAACACCCCTCCAAGCAACGTTTTTTCACAAAGGGTTGATTAGCATATGATTAGCCTAGATTTTGAAAAGGAGGCTGATGGTCCCTTTAAGTGAAAAACCTAATTGCAGATTTTTTTCCGATTACAAAATCATGTTCTTGAATGTTTTAAAGTTGATTCTCATGCGTTAAGTTTAAATCCAATTTTTAACTTTTATTTAAAAAATTACTTTTAAACCTAATTTTTAAATAAGTTTTCACATTTGTTTATTACAAATCAATCGATACTAAAGCAAACATTTTAATGGAAAACTTGTTGAATGATAATTGTATTTTTAATTTTTTTTAAATGTTTAAAATGTTTCGAACGGAAATCAGACATGTAATTTCTGTCACAATTCGCTTGGAGTCAGTCAAACAAGTTTAATTAAACAAAATTAGCTGAATTCGGAGACATGATAATTGAAGAATGCGTTTACTTCAAAAGAAATAGTACCTTGATAAATTTGAAATACGATTTGAAACTCGTTTAATTAATTTATCCAAACTCAAAATGTAAAGAGTTACAAATTTTTAAAAGTGTTTTTATTTTTGACACTCGTGCAAATGTTTCATTCAAAAAAGGCAAACATTTTCCATGACAATAGGATTCGGGTAATTGAAAAAAGTTCTCAATGACTATAAAAAAATATTTGTAAAAAAGTATCTGTTCATTCAAATTAATATAAATAGGATATTCTCAAAGTAATCGCGGCGTATAAAATCTATTTTTTAAAGTTATTGTGATTTGTTAATGATAAAACTAATTTCATCTCAGTCGAGTGTTTCATCGGAAACGGATTTTTTTTAGCATTTTATCAACAAATGTTAGAAGTCGCTTAAACATGACATAGTTTGAAACATTTACATTTTTCGAAAAGGAGGAAGTTATCACAGTATTTGTTAAATTATTCATTTGCCTTCCACATGAAACCGTCGTTTGATGTAGTTAACTTAAGAAATTGTTCAATTTAAAAAAATTGATCGACAAAATGTGAGAAATGAAATTTTCTAAAACTTATATTTGAAAATAAAACAAGTTTAATTCACATCATCGCGCAAAAGGAAAATTATTCATTGGAACAATATAGGAACATTTTCCATTGAATTTGCATTTGGTATCCCTTTAAACAACAAAGAATTTATTGTTTCAGACGCTCGTGAAAGCGATCGCCACCTTTGCCGAACCGGATTCAGACCCAGAAAACACTCCAGAAGCCTTTGCCATCCATCTTCAGGAGGTCGGAGGTCTTCACAGAGGCATCGTGCCCAGCTTGAGTCCTGACAACTTTGAACTCCTCTTCAAACTCCTTCCGGAAGTATGTTCTCTCTCTCTCTCTCTCTCTCTCTCTCTCTTCTCTCTCTCTCTCTCTCTCTCTCTCTCGTTTTCTCTCTCTCTCTCTCTCTCTCTTCTCTCTCTCTCTCTCTCTCTCTCTCTCTCTCTCGTTTTCTCTCTCTCTCTTCTCTCTCTCTCTCTCTCTCTCTCTCTCTCTCGTTTTCTCTCTTCCTCTCTCTTCCTCTCTCTCTCTCTCTCTCTCTCTCTCTCTCTCTCCTCTCTCTCTCTCTCTCTCTCTCTCTCTCTCTCTCTCTCTCTTCTCTCTCTCTCTCTCTCTCTCTCTCTCTCTCTCTCGTTTTCTCTCTCTCTTCTCTCTCTCTCTCTCTCTCTCTCTCTCTCTCGTTTTCTCTCTTCCTCTCTCTCTCTCTCTCTCTCTCTCTCTCTCTCTCTCTCTCTCTCTCTCTCTCTCTCGTTCTCTCTCTCTCTCTCTCTCTCTCGTTTTCTCTCTCTCTTCTCTCTCTCTCTCTCTCTCTCTCTCTCTCTCTCTCTCTCGTTTTCTCTCTTCCTCTCTCTTCCTCTCTCTCTCTCTCTCTCTCTCTCTCTCCTCTCTCTCTCTCTCTCTCTCTCTCTCTCTCGTTCTCTCTCTCTCTCTCTCTCACTCAAAAACCAAACTATGTTCTTCAGGTAATCGCCGACGTGACCTCCTCTCGTCGTACCGAAGGCCCTCTTACCCCAGACGAGAGAACCCGTCTTCTGGCCGTCTGGACCTCCATAGGCACTCTGATGTCCCGCCACTTCGTCCTCGGCTGGGAACGGCGTGTCGTTCCGAAAAACCCGAAATTCAGCGCGATTTACAGGTCCGAGAAAGTACGTGCATCCCTTTTTTCCCTTTCCAAAAGCATGATAGTAAGTATGCTCTATCGCTAATCGAACAGCATGTGGACTTTCCACCTTTGGTAGTGCCTGAAAGCATGCGGCTAGATGATGAAACATAGAAACTGTGAAACAGGAAAAACGGAATTTGGGAGCATGGCTTGTGGGGTTTATAGATATGGCGCATGCATATAAAAATCATTTAGAGTGTTAAATGTTAAAATCAAAGCAATTTGAAAACAAAACTTTACAAAATTGAACTTTTTTCCAAATGTTTCATAATTTCTACCACAAAAGTTGTAGAAAAAAAATGGCATTAATGCTCGCTCGGTCAAAATTTTGAAATTTAAAAGAGAAAAAAAAAACGGTGTTAGCGCTTTAAAAACTCGTCTTTATATTGTTGAAAACAATTGTGTAGATTTTTAAAACATTTCTTCAGATCAAAAACTTTTTTTTTGCACCCACATGTTTCATTATGGCTTCTTTAACCCAAATACCAATTTCTAGAAAACAATAATGAGAAATGAGATCCAAATTGCAAATTTGTTCATTTTTTGATTTTGCTTTTGGGTTAAAAAAATCTTTTCAGGTTCTAAAAAGTGTTTTTTTTTCTGAGTTCATTTTACGAATATTAATTTTTAACAGAAGAAATGATTTTTTTCAACAGTAAAGAAAAAAAGAAATCATTTGAAAGTTTCAAAGTCGTCCTTTTCACAATGAATTGTTCAGTCAGTAATTCGGTGTTTTACCAATACAAAAATAATAGTATATAATAAATTAATATATTTTAACATTTTGAATTTTTAGCGCGCGGAAGATCAGCGTCGGAGCTCCACCGAAGTCGCCGGTGCCGCCGGCAACCGAACCAGAGCCGCCTCTGATGCAAGTGAGTTGATGTTACACGTGCACACGCAAACACACACGTACACACATTCTCATACTCACACACTCACACATTCACGCACACATACACATTCACACATTCACACACTCATAAACTCAAACAGTCGCACATTCACATTTTCACACATCCACCCATTCACACACCCGTTATAACATGTAACACGTAATTGATTGATGGATTAAGCTGGAGCCGGAAGCACGCAGAGACGCACTCCGTCGCGTCATGGCCCCCATCGCAGCCGTACGCAAGTTGAAATAACGGCGGCCACTCCCTGGCTGGAACGGGGAAACTCGGCCCCCATCGCCCTCCACGACCTTCAACTGGAATTCCAGCAACTGTCCTCCTCATAGCCTACCCTCTATTCTTATGATATCCTTTATGTACAGTTTCAGCCGATAAATATTTGGAGTTTTTAATCGACACATTTTCAGTCTTTCGGTGATCGGGCAAATACCGAAAACGAACCGTCCGTTAGAAGATAATTGCCTTCCACAAACTCCACACTGTTAAATTCTAAATAGACGATTTAAAGAGAAGGAATATACTTACATTCCTTATCGAATGGCCCAGCAGATTGCAGAATACCCGAAACAATTTTAACGATGTGATGAAACATTTAAATATAGAAAAACAATAATTTTTTTATTTTTTAACAAAAGTGAAGTTATTCGGACCCCTGCATTGTACACATTATTATCTTCAGAGAATGTTACTCGGCTAATTCACCCCAGAAAGAAAAAGAAAAACTGTAACAAAGGCTTGGTCCCCCACCCATATTTGGATTTCTCCCTCGGCCAGATGTTTCGCACAAACATCAAAAAAAATGTTCGAAAACAGTGTGGACTCATCGGCGCGCGTTCCTTTCAACAGCCGCCTTGCATTCTGAATGTGGAAAGAAAGAGAAATATTTTAAACAAGGTTTCAAAAGACACAGTTTTATTGAACAATCTCCCCATTACAAGAGAATCTTCGCGGAGGAGAGAATCAGCAAATCGGAACGAGTATCTGGCCTGCGAATTATGAGAAAGGGACATTGAAATAATCAATGAACGATTTTACGAAGACACCTCATTCGCATTCTGAAACAATCGGCCTCTCATTTAGGTTTTAGGGGCAGGACCTGTTCCAAAGACAAGTATTTTGTAATCTTTTCAGGTTTCATTAAATAGATGAAGAGAAGCTGGTCCGATTACCACAAAAACAAAACGACCTTGCTTAATGAGACAACAAAACATTCAAATGATGAAACATCGTTTTTGCATTTTTAAATGTTTAAAAAACCAAAATTAGAAAACATTTAAGAGAGTAATACGATAATCAAAGGAAAGATAATTTCACAAATAGAATTAAAAGAATTCAATTATTCCCTCCTCTTCCAAACGTCAATTATATTTTCGGAGTGCTCCAACGGATTGCAGAGAAACCTAGCCATTTTTCCTTAACGATATAATGAAACATCCGAATGGTGACAAAAAAAATCAAATCTTTAATTTTTAACAAAAGTGAAGTATTTCGGTTACCTGAATGTGTTTATCAATCTGGTGCATTGTTATGCGTTGTGCAAAACAAATTTATAGAAAACTGAAAACTCTTTTTATATAATCTACCAGTCCCCTCATTTTCAGCGTATCTTCGAGGATTTGCATTCACAAAGACAAAACCTGGCCGATCAAAGGGATGAATCAGCCACGGCGAGGGAGTATCTGGCATGCGAACCATGAGAAAGGGGCATTGAGATAATCAATGAACGATTTAACACAGTTTTCCCCTCCTTTGCTTATTCTAAAAGACAACCATTTGTAATAATTTCACTTTTCATTAATGATTGGAGGGTTGTCAAACTTACAAAGAAAACTAAAAGTCAATCTTTCTTAAGGACAAATTCAAACACTCAGCTGATGAAACATTTATTATTTATTTTAGAAAATTATATTTCTAGATAAAATGGAAAATTCAAAAAGTGAAACTATTCTTAATCATAAGTCTTAGTTTTAAAAAGAATATAAAAAGAATATAAGCAGATTCAAAGGAAAGTCAATTCACAAATAGACTTATTCCCATCTCTCATCTCTTCTAAGTTTCACTTATATGTTCTGAATGTTGGACAGATTGCTTTTAATCCCAGCCCATTTTCCTTAACGACAAAGTGAAACATCCAAATAGTGACAATGAAATTTTAAAATTTTTTTTTTACACAAAAGTGAAATATTTCGGTTACGTGGATGTGAATTTATCAATTACATAAGCAGAATTATCGTAAAATAATTATGTTCAGTTTTATTGCCTCCAAAAGATAATAACAAATTTAAAAAAGGGTTTGTTCCCCATTTCCCCATATGGAATAAGGAGATCACAAAACATTCAAATGGCGAAACATCGCTTTTTCTATTTATCTATCAAAATTTGAAATATAAATTAAAATAAAAACGTTATGACATTTACTTCTGAATTTTTTTTTACTACTTTGACTATAATTTTGAATTCTGAATGGATGCATTGTTGTGTAAACAGGTTAATTTTCCTTAATGGCTTCGGGAAACATTCAAATACGGAAAAATTCATTTTTTTAAAATTTTACGCAAAAGAGAAATATTCGGTTACTTGGATCTGTAAATATTAATCTGGTGCATTGGTATGCATAATTATTGTAAATGAATTATATTCAGTTTATTTACCGAAACGTTAAGTAAAATATAAATTCGGTTGCTGGAATCTGTTTTTATCAATCTGGTGCATTGGAAACACAAGTCTCATACATGAATAATATTTAGTTTAGTTCCCAAAAAGTTAATAAAAATTTAAGGAAAGGGTTGGTCCCCCCATTTGGATAATTTCCTTAGCCAGATGTTTCGCACAAAAATCGAAAAAATGTTCGAAAACAGTGACTCATTGGCGCACGTTCCTTTCAACAACCGCACTCCCTTTGAAAATATCGAAATTTTCAATTGAAAATATAGAAATTTAAAAAAAGTTATTTAAAAGAAAGTTAAAAGATTATAAAGAAATCAATAAGTTCCTGTTTTGAACAGTATTCACAATTAAAGCCATTTTGCATCTTTTTCAGGTTAGATTTGGGGAGAAATTGGTGGGATTACTAAGAACATCAATCAATCTTCCTTAATGAGATTGCAAAACATTCAAATGACAAGACATCGCTTTTTTACATTTATATATTTTTAAAAAAAATATTAAAATTAGAAAAATTAATTAAAACAAATACGTTATGACATTTACTACTTAATTTATTAGTACTTTGACTATATTTGTGCAATCTGGCCATTGGATGTATTGTTGTGTCAACAGGTTGATTTTCCTTAATGGCTTTATGAAACATTCAAATACGGAAAAACTGATTTTAAAAAATTACACAAGAGAGAAAAATTCGGTTACATGGATGTGTAAATAATAATCTGGTGCATTGGTATGCCTAATTATCATCTGAAAATTACATTCAGCTTAATTTCAATAAGGTAAGGAAAACTATAGCAAAGGGTCGGTCCCCTATTTAGAATTCTCCCTTGGCCAGATGTTTCTCACAAACACCGAAAAAAGTGTGGACTCATCGGCGCGCCTTCCTTTCAACAGCCGCCTTCACTTTCTGTATTTTGGAAGAGCGGGAAACTTTTTAAACCAAGTTTTAACAAAACAAAGTTCTCTTGAAAAAATCTGAAGGTCCCCCATTTCAGCGTATTTTCGGTGATGGGCATTCACACGAAGGGCATCGGGCCAATCGGAGGGAGTATCTGGCCTGCAAACCATGAGAAAGGGGCACTGAGATAATCAATGAACGATTTTACGAAGGCTTCTCATTTGAATTCTAACAACAACAAGTGTTTCAAAACGGTATCAGGGGTAGGATAAATTCGCAAATACAACAATTTTGCAATCTTTTCTGGTTATATTAAAATTTTAGGACCAGCTGATCAGATTGCCAAGAACTTTAATCAATCTTCCTTAACGAAATCATAAAACATTCAAATGACAAGACATCGCTTTTTTACATTTATATATTTTTTTAAATATTAAAATTAGAAAAATTAATTAAAACAAATACGTTATGACATTTACTACTTAATTTATTAGTACTTTGACTATAATTGTGCATTCTGGCCATTGGATGATTGCTGTGCAAAAACGTTGATTTTCCTTAATGACCTCGTGAAACATTCAAAAGCGAAAAATGCATTTTTTAAATTTTTACGCAAAAGTCAAAAAATCGGTTGCCTGAATCTACTATTTACCAATCTTGCACATTCGAATACATAATTGATATATAAGAATTATATTTATTTTAATTACCAGAAAGGTTAAGAAACAATAAAAGCAAAGGGTCGGTCCCTTCTTGGATTTCTCCCTCGGCCAGTTGTTTCGCACAAACACCGAAAAAATGATGAAAACAGAACGCGTGCCTCATAGGCGCGCGTTCCTTTCAACAGCCGCCTCTCTGCTTTCATTTGGGAAGAGCAACAAACTCTTTTAAACATGTTTTCAGAAACCTTAAAGTTATCTTGAAAAAAATCTACCGATCCCCCCGATTTCAGAAAATCTTCAGGGTTAGGCATTCATGGGGAGGGCAGCTGTCCGAGCGGAGGGATGAATCAGCCAATCGGAGGGAGGGATATCAAACGAATTTTTCTTGTTTTAATATTGTGATTATGAATCTCTATCAAAATGTCAGGTTTTTACACAAGCACATATAAGAGCAACTTAGCAATTACCCTAGGAACACACCAAATAAGGAAATTACTTGAAACACTGAAAACAGCGAAACAGGCGAAACAATTTCAAGCGGTTTCTGCAAGCGCCTAATTATGAAAATAAGCCGAAATAAGATACTTTAAAGAAAAAGGTTTTAATTTGTTGTAAAACAATGCTTTTTCTAACCTCTAACCCAATCCCTGTGCGGTTAAAATCGTCGGGGATTCGCGTTCGCGTCGAGGCATCTGGCCGAGCGGCGGGGTGAATCAGCGTCGGAGAGGGACTGTCTGGGCGATGGCTCATGAGAATATGGCGGTGGGAAGATCAATGAACAGATGCAAGCCGATTGAAAAGACAAGCCTCGTCTGTAATTTTGAATTAAAGTCAAACTAAAATGAAAATAAGACTGCTCAATTTAAACTTTGGTACTCTTGAACCCTAACAAGTTCGCTTTATATTCTAACGTTTAAAAGTTGTATAGTCATAGCCAAAGCTCGTTTCCTCGAAAAATGGCCTTAGCGCTATTTCGTGAAAAAGTTATGCTGTTGTAAGGGGAATTTCGATAAACGACATCAGAATAATTTCATCTTTTCAGTCTCACGCATTCTAAAAAGTTACCTCTTTTTGTCAGTTTTCTTAAGGGATTTAAGGTTTCACGGCTGTTTCAGAAGTAAGCTGTGATAAAGCCTCATAGTGCGCCATTTGAGCTGCTAACTGATTTTATTTATCGCGCTGTGTACCACGAAAATTTTGCAAGTTCGCCTGTGGAGTTCAAATCGGCCCTTTCCCGCGGTGCACTCCCCCTACGGGCGGAGGAATATCGAGCGATCAGAGGGGACGTCTGGGGCCACGCCCCCTGCCCATCCGCGTCCCCCAGCACTGTCTGGACGGCATCCAGACAGAGCCCCGTCTTTTATCGCTTTCTTCAGTCACACGCACACACACACACACACACACACACACACATATATATATATATATATATATATATATATATATATATATATATATATTTCCCCTCTTTCCTAATCTTCTCTTCCTTTTGTCCCAAACTACTTCCTCAAAATAGGTTTCAGGTAATGGATACAATTAACAAAATCGCAAAGTATGTGTGCGTCTTTCTTGTGGTCCTCTGTTACACAATGGCTGTAAGTTACCCAAAGTGAAGCTTTCATTTGCCTTCATTTCCAGGTGTTCGTCAGTGCCACTTGTGCCCTGCTTCAAGGGAACCTCCTCTGTGAAAGATTTGGAAACCGCATGTTCATCGATGTGTGAGTATTTTAATAATTAAATAAAATTTTTTGATTGTTTTAGGCGTGCCGTCGCTTTCAGGCCTTTGTTCATCTCTGCGACCGTCTTCACAATGACAGTAGCCACCATCCTTGTGAACATCCAGATCACCAAGGTATTCTTTAAATTCTTTTAATTTTTTTTCAAAATATTTAGTTGTATACTGATTTCCACATCTTACATTTGGTTTATCTGCTTTCAAAAAGCAGCCTTATATTTCCTTTGGCTTTCGAAAAGCGGCCATAGCGTTCTGCTTTCGAAAAGCGGCCTTAAGTTCCATTTTTTCATGAAAGCGGTCATAGATTTCTTCTTCTTTTGAAAAGCGGCCTTAGGTTTTCCTCTGTTTTTGTAAAGCGGCGTTAGGTTTCCATCTGCTGTTGAAAGCGGCCTTAGGTTTCCAGCTGCTTTTGAAAAGCGTCTTAGGTTTTTATCTTCTTTTGAAAAGTGGCCTTAAGTTAATAGAATTTTTTTGGTAAAATTAACGTTATTTTCATTTTCCCAACATTTGTCTTAAGATCTTTAGTCTTCTCAAGGAAAGGGCTCGTCGTGGAATGTACTACTCGAAGAAGGTAAAATGTAGTCGTTTTCTAAAATGATAATTTTTAGTATGTCAGGATGTGGATGAGTGTCATAATGCTATGGACGATTTTGCTTCTGGGAATCGTGAGTTCGATAACGACGAATTATATTACTTTACCTTTAGGGTTGGATCCTCGCTATGTGCATCGCCCATAGTGCCCAGGCT